>LPNX010567232.1:46527-71325 GCA_001517045.1 Pseudotsuga menziesii
AATTTCATGTGGAGTCTTGTTATCAAGTGCATTTGATGGACTTCTATTTCTCAAATATTTTGCACATTTTACTGCATCACCCCAAAACATTAGTTTTACATTCTTGAAAAACATCATTGAGCGAACCATATTCATTATGGTTCTATTCATTCTTTCTGCTACACCGTTTTGTTGAGGATTGTAGGGAACGGTAGTCTGATGTGCAATTCCATGTTGGCGAAGATAATGTTCAAAAGCATTTGAAGTGTATTCTTTTCCATTATCAGTACGAAGTGTACCAATTTTTTATTGTGCTTGTTTTTCAATCAACGCATGAAAGTCTTTGAATGCTTGAAATGCTTCTGATTTTGTCTTTAAACAGTATGTCCAACACATTCTTGAGTAGTCATCAACAAATGTCATAAAATACTTGTTCCCATTTGCTGAAGGATTTGACATTGGGCCACACAAATCAGAATGTACTAACTCTAATTTCCTACTTGCTCTGAAATTAGATTCATGGAATGGAAGCTTACTATGTTTCCCTAAAATACATGCATCACATTTATTCTTCTCTTTAGGAATGGTGGGAAAGCCAAATACACCATTATTTCTCAACAAACGAAGACTGTTATAATTTAGATGACCAAATCTTGCATGCCACAATGAACTAGATGACATATTACCTTCTCCATGCTGAGAGAGGTAGGCATAGTTCTGAAATCTTGCGGATGAACCCTTGAGCTTTAGCAGCTTTCCATCTTCGTATCCAGTCATGAGGACTTGGTTGTTAGAGGACTTTCTTATTTCAACGATTCCATCAAACATGTGGATGGAATGGCCTTGCTGTCGAATTTCCACCATGGACAGCAGGCTTCTCTACAACTCAGGAAGATAGAGAACGTTCTTCAACAAGAAATCAGGGAATCCAGGCATCTTCAGTCGAATGGTGCCCATTCCCTTTGGTTTAATACTTGACTTATCTACAAAGTAAACTATGCCATCTATTGTTTCATTCAGTTCTTCAAAACAGTATTTTCTAAATGTCATATGTGATGTTGCACCAGTATCAAGCAGCCAACAATCTTTGTAAGATGAAAGAGAAGTCATTTCATTAAATCCAAGATTACAATGTGCAACAATACAAGAATCCGAAGATTTACTAGCATCTTGGTCATCTGTCTTCTGGTTGTGCTTGTCTTTGATGGAGTCCCATGAAGCCCAACACTGATCTGATGTGTGCCCAGTCTTTCCACAATGTTTGCACTGCAAATCTGATCTTTTGCTTCTGCCCCCTCTACCTCTGAAATTTCTTCTTCCTCGTCCTCTCTTGCTGCAATTTCCCTTAGAAGGGTCTTTGGATTGGTCTTTTCCAGCTAGGGCAGCATCAATACTAGATGCCAAAGAGTGCATCTTTTACAACTGTTAGTATAATTTACAATATTGATCGTAATATGACAAAGAGAGATAAAAAAAATAATAACCTTGCAGGTCTACAGTCTCTGCCAAGGTGATTTACAATCTCAACTTCAGGTTTTAAAGATGATACAATGACAGAGAAAATATTACAACCAACAGTCAACAATTATCTCAGCTCTTCAAAACTTTATGCAGTCAACATGATGGGCAGTTTCAACAATCTCCTTTCACGAGATCCACACAGTCTTCACGATCAATTGTAGGTCGCAGTATGGAGAAAATTGCAGTCTCAAAACACCTATATTCAACTCCAATATAGATTCAAACTCACGCAGCATATATAGATTCAATATATACTCAGCTCATACAATAATTCAGGTGGAAAATGGAAGCAATTTACAACAATGTGAATGAAAATTACAGACTCCATGCAGCTATATACAATCACAGTCACAGGCCGCATCAAATATCAGTCACAAGCAGCATACATATTTCTCCAGCGCAATAATCAGTCTTCAATATATGCTATATATCAATCAATAAAATAAAACCAGAAAGAACCATTTATTCCTCCAATGCAGCCTTTAGGTAGAAGGCAGCCTTTACTTCACCACGCAGTATTTAAAATCTTAAACTGCAAATAGTGGAATAGCCGCACCATCTGCCATCTTCCATTCTTGTTTGAATAATTTATAACCTTTTATAGATGTAATGAGTTTGCATCGAATCAAATTCATTTATCAATAGGGTCTCCAGCTAGTTAATCAAATAAATAACTTAGATGCATTTTAGGGCTTGAGCTGAGGATTTGAGCTTTCCTTTTTCTCCAACGCTACTATCTCCAATGCAGTCTTTCACAAGCATTTCATTCTCATCTAGATTTAATTCTTAATTTTGTTTTTGCAGTGGGAAACCGTGTACCGATTTCATAGGTAGGGGAAGATGCAGTTGTTGCTCACATGAAACAAGTTGACTTGCAAACTAACGCAATGTTCTCACCTCACCGGCTTTACCTCCAACGCTAGCAGTCATGATAGCAGTCACTGGCTTCCATGCACAACATTCACAGGTGCAATCATGCCATCATTAAGATAACAAAGCAGTGTTCAGCTTCAACACAGCAATGTTCATCTTCAACGCAGCAGTGGTGCTCTATGCAGCAGTGTTCAGCTTCAACGCAGCAGGTGTAGCTCGCAGCAGTGTATACAACTCTCATGAGATCATTTTACAACTCTCCAAGCAGCCTATACAACTCTCCACGCAGCATATGCAGAATTAGGGTTTATGCACCGGCAACAAGCAGTAATAGACCGTGTTACACAGAATGAAGTAATTTATTTGAAAGCAGTAATAACATTGCCATAGCTAAGAGACGATATATGCAAGCATGGCAATACAAATAATGGATATGTAGCTGCTGCAATTAGGAAGATGCAGCACTAGCACACTGGGCAACACGCAGGCAGCAACAGGCTTGAATGAAGAGAGGAAAAACCTAAACGTAGGACGATGGGACGCACTCAAGAGTGCAATGACTTTGAGTGTATCCAAATCGCAAAGGCACTAGCAGCTCGATTACAGAAGTCCCATAACACAAGTCCGGGTAGAGGAAAAAATGCGACCCTTCTGTGAAGACATAAATGTAGCAAGAGCCTCCGTATATCAGTCTTCAGTCTTCAAAACAGATATCAACGCAGTCTTCAGAACATCTCCACGCACAATTCACAGCATACATTATACCATGCGGTCTTCAACACAGTAGATGTGTGATATCAAGGCACCGATACTACACACTCAAAGATATCAAGCCACGAGAATGCAGTCAACTAAGTCAAAAATTTTAGAGATTAGGGTTTACGCTCCAGAGTCTCCAACGCAGCAGTAGTAGAACACAACATGCAGCATAAACAACAGAAGATGAATGGAGAGCATGGTTACAACTTAGGGTTAGGTATACACAGACTTATGAGCAGAAAACGCACATAATGAATGCGCGCAGGGGCAGACTGGCGATGGGCAGGCAGCCAGGCAGCCTGAAATAGCTATGGCAGAACGAAGGTCTAGCAGGAAGGAGTTATGGTAGACAGCCCTGCTCTGATACCACTTGTTGGTAATAACTCCCAATTGATTGTATTACATAGCCAAATGCAAATATTTATACAATTTTCAAGACGGTTGAGTTTCACCTCCCGCCTAGCCTTTTCAACTTCCTACATCAGTTTTATTTATTTATTTACAAAGTATATAATCCCTACGGATTATATTCTAACATTGATCATATGTATTAGTGCATGGAACATGCATATGGCCATACAAATTAGAGTGTGTCAAACCTAGCTTTCTACATGTTCTTGAAGTACATGAAAAGATTGCAGTTGTTGTGTTTATCGTGGATACTTGCATGACACTCCTTTAAATTCCCTAGAATAGTAGAAAAACTACAAACACCAATTTTCTTCAACTTTTAAAGGTCCTATCATAATTGACGTGCTCAAATCTAACATGACACAAATGACTAGATGACAATGTATCTTCATCATGGTGAGAGAGAGGTATGCAAAATTATGTGCTCATGAAAATGTCCCTTCCATCTTCAATAATCTCTCATCCTCTCATCTTGTCATGATGATAGTGTTTTCAAAAAACACCTTATTTAAACTTTTCCATATAACATGTGAATAGAATATCCTTTTTCTTGAATGTGGAAAAGAGACAACAAGTTTCTCTGCAACTTAAGAAGATAGAGTAAATCATGTGAAAGAAAATATGAAGGTTTGGATAATTTCAACATGATGGCACACCGATTCTCGAAGGATTCAAACTAGATTTATCTACAAAGTCTACTATACCCTCTACATTGTTACTCAATTCTTCAATTAAGTCTCTCTAAAAATTCATCTAGCAAGTAACATCCATCACAAGAAACCATGCATATCTCCGAGAAGCAAATGAAGTATTGAGAAAATCTTCATTTATGCTAATATTATAATAAGTAATTACATAATGAGCAAATTCAAGAAATTTACTTTTGGTCTTTTTTTAATTTGATATTCTCCCATGGGAATCTCAATGAATTTTCCTCATGTTTTTCCTCATGTTGATTATTTCCACAATGAACATAGTGAAGATAAGATCTATCACATTTATTACATTGAATCCCCCTACCTCTAAAAGTCTTCTTTCCAAGTGCTTTATTTTTACCTTCTTCTCTTGAAGAATCATGTGATTGATTCTTCCCTTTTTGAGTAAGGAACATAGTGTACAACATACCCATTACCCCCAGTTATCTAGTGTGGGCATGGGGTAAAAAAAAATCCTCTTTAACCCTAACATGAAAAGATACCATTCATGTTTACACTATAGATACATTAATCTAATATTATAATATGGTAATAATCGTTAGTGTTTTCTTATTGATTACACATATTCATTTGGATCCAAAAAAGAGTCATAATGAAATACACAATTTTCCAATGTATACATGGAGGTATCATATTATTTTAAGTACATTCTCATTGTTCAAGTTCATATGCCACACATATACAAATATCAATCATTTTAAAGTCCAATAATCTCTAGTGTATAGTCCAAGCATTCTCTTGCATAATAAGCATAGTGAAAACTAGATTGTTAACTACACAAGGCAACATCAACAACTATGATCTCTACTCAAGTAAGGTACAAATTATGGCATCATTTACAAGACATATCATTTACTATTATAATGCAAGCATTTGATGATTATCAAGTTAACCATGACTGCAACTCAACTTAACCTAAAGGATGTAAACCTTTATCCTTGTAAACTTCTAAACATTTAGGGATGTTATGAATTACACATAAGTTTGATTACTCTTAGTATTATTTAATTATTCTTCCTATCATTATGGATGATAGGCATAACATATACATAATAAAATTCTATAAATAACATTATTCTCATAAGTAAGTATTTACACATCATTTCGCTCGACGCCATCTTTTATTAAATTATCCACTTTGTCAAGATACTTATTTCAACATAAATCAACATTAAAAATGAAAGGAATAAAGAATCATTTCACACATATGTTTAACCATGCATAATGACATCAATGACATAAGACAAATATTTTCTTTGAATAGTTTATCTGGCAACTGAAAGCACAACTACAACTTTCCACCCAACCATAGGCACTGTGTCAACCTTTACTCTTTCAACTGAGAGGCCACCCCTGAGTTGGGAAATGTATCCACTAAGACAGAGAAAAGGGAATCTATCACTAGTTTTCTACATTCATAACAACCATACTCAATTGATAAGGTAAACAACAAGAATCTTCTTCCCTTCTGCACTTAGATAATAGCAGCTTGACTTTTAACTACTTAACCTTCTAGCTGCTTGGTCATTGAATAAGAAGCTCAACCTATACTAACATAAATCCTCTTTAATTACCAAGGTGTTTGTCCTCAAGTTAATTAATCACATACATACATACATACATAATATATATATATATATATAGATATGAAAGTTGTAATTTTGGGAATCCAATCAAATTCAATGCATTTTCTTTAACCATTGAGCCATTGGCTCTAGTTAGGTATTCAGGGCATACATCATATAAAAACTAGAAATAAAAATAAAATCATGTACATAGGGATGGAGATTGTAACACCCCGGTTTTGACCTCGTTGCATTAAATGTACATGATGTATATACTGTAATGATCATGGTGTGGAGCTAAAGGCCAAGGCCCCACCATTGATCAGTTATGCTATGTTTTGGATTTAAATTTGTCACCGATGGTATATCGGGGCATGCGGCATATATTATGTTGGTCATCATGTAAATATGCATCTATAATTAATTAAATGAACCCGACCAGCTATGATCGCGGCAACTAAAATGAGAAAGGGGCATGATTTTCACGAGGATAAGGGTGGGAAATTTGTCAAACCTTGGCCAATGGGGTAAAAAAATCCATGTGTCTTCTCTCCCTGTTTTATTCCAACCACTTTCATTAAGAATTGCTGGTGGTGGTTGAGGCAGTTACTGTCTTTGGGAGTGGGGTGGCAGGACTGTCAGTCCTCACCCACACGCACACTCCACCACAGCGTTTGACTTCCTAATGGCAAGAGAAACCTTCACGCACTCTCCACTACGCAGGCCTCACGATTTTCTGTTCACCTCTACGCACAGGATTTACTTGGTTTTCACTCCCGCGGACACATTCTCCTCTCCATGCCTGTGTTGAACACTCACGCACGTCCAATTCACATCCTCTGGGTTGTCTGTTCATCCACGCGCAGAGGTAGAGCTGTTAATCTTCACGCAGGAGCAGAAGTCTGTTCTTTCTTTCCTCGCACAGGATTTTCCTGGGTTTTACCCACGTATTTTTTCCCCTGTGGATCTAAGAATGGTGTGGCTCCGTCCTTTACTCACGGGCTTATTTGTGGGTTCTACAATGTGGTTGTTCACGCACCGATCGTGAGACTATAAATTCGTCCCCAGCGTGGTATGCGTATGTTTTCCCCAGCAGCTTTGGCTGTGCAAAATGGGTCGTTGTTTCCCCACGTCGTTGGTAATGTATGCTGATACATTTCGGGACTGTTAAATTTCCCCATGCCAAGAGTTGTGTCTGCTGTTATGTTTTGAGGCTGCTGTGGATTGTTTGGAATCATTTTACCTATTAAGCTGTAATAGCTGATTGATTGCATGTGTGCAATGGTTGGTCTTCGGACTGTGTTGGGAGCAGGGATGGGGGCTTGGTTTGCTTGATAAACCTGGTGTTTTGGAAACCACACAGGTAGAGCTAGAGTGTTGGATTTCTTCTCCATAACCCCTGAATAGAACTGGAAGGGAATGCAGGGCCTGAGGGACTGTGTAGCAGAGAAGGGACCGATTCCTTGTGTTGGGTGTGTGTGGGTGTCTTAGAAGTCAGGCTAGTTCTAGTGTAGGTGTTCTTGGCTCTGCAATGAGCTCACCAGCTTAGCATTTATCCTTTCCCAACTCCTGGATGGCCTGATAAACCCAACTGTGTTGGCTTGCCTGTGTTTTGTATATCCTTGGCTATGTGTAAGCCTACTAGTTCCCTTATTCCTTGGAGAATCATGCCCAGCTCGGGGGTGGCAGCGCTGCTGAGAGATTAAGGAGCACGCTGGCCTATGGTTGGGTGGAACGTTGCAGCGACGTAGCTGGTTGTGGAACGAATTCATCTTAAGATAAGTGATATTTTCCATTTTACTTCTGCAATCGAAATTTCTGTTAATGAAAATGATGAACATGTTGAATGAATGCATGCATGACTGAATGCTGTTGGTTTCTGCTGTGTATGATGGGTAACTGCATATGTGCATGTTTTAGTTCAAATTCTTTGTTAAGCATGCTGTGTCAGCAATTTTGTGTATGCATATGTTCATGGGGCTCTTAGCCCGGGTGTTTGAAGCTTGTAGTCGCGTCCTCTTTGCTGGCCAGAGGCATGGGGATGTGACAGAGATAGTTATCAACTTTCAAAGAGAAAACCCAATGTTTATATAAATAAGGCTTAGAAAACCCCGCCACGTCTATGAGACAATCAATATCCTTTAGACCCTTTAGGTCCAAAGTGTGCATAAGAGGAGGAGGAGAACTAAACAAATCAACATTTACTATATGGGTCAAATCTCTCATAGGAGTCTCCCCTTCCTTCTTAACATTTAAGTCATGGATAGGTAAGTCAGAGCTTCAAGAGGAGTCGCCCTTCTCTTTCTACAAGAGAGTCGATTACAAATATACTCAACAAGTTTGGAGATGGCAAGGTTTACAGATGTGATACATTAAATGAACCTTCATGTTGAACTATAATGGAATCAAGGAGAAACACTATACATAGTGGCATCCACATGAATGTAAACACATAAAAATTTAGTCAAAGAATGGGCTCGATTCTCTTCTCATAGGCCGGCCTTATATACCCAACAATATAAAGATTTAGTTAAGAAAACCATACGCCAATGTTTAGAAAAGGAAATTTACTCTCAAAAATTAGGCCAACCACTCCCAACACCAATATTAAACTCCATCCAAAAAAACATGAGATATAATTGATCCCTTGCATTCAATAATTTATCTAGAAATAAACTAGAGTCGTCTCCTTTCCAAAGAGAGGAAGGTGATCTCTACTCTCACAAAGTTTGACATTATAATTAAGGATACACTCACTTGATCTTCCAAAACAAATAAATAGAAAAAAAATTAGGGCCACACCCTTCTACTCTACAACAATTTCAATGTATAAAGGAAGTAGAAATTTAAAAGGAAAGGATTACCTTCCTTCCATGATTATTTATGGTGACAGAGGTAAAAATAAAAGTGGGAATACATATCCAATTTGGATTGTCTTCCCTAAGGACACAAAGGTTCTTCTTCCCCTTAAGATGCAAGGAGGTTAATTCGCTTCTTTTTTTGCTTTTTTCTCTTGATGTCCCCTTTCATCTTCTCGCCCTCGAAAAAAACTATGCACCGCCCTCCCCTCGCCATTTTCTTCCATGTAAAGAAGCAACCCTAACTATTTATTTTTAACAAAAAATCATTACTTCACCTTGCAAACTATTTATTAAAAATCCATTATGAACTTCTTCCACTCTAGCATATTAAATATATTGAAAATTGTTTTCTTTTGAATAATCATTTATAAATAGTTATTTAGCTTTTAAAGTAAATAATACTTCATTAAGATAAGGTGCATAAATAATTTGTCTTTAAACATATAATACCTATCCTTTTCTATTAAAAATATTAGTTATTCCCTTCATATTAATAAGTATATTCACCTTCTTTCTGTGTATGACTGAGAATAGGTGTTGACCTATATTCTTTCCTTTGCAAAACTAAGATTAATATTTAGCATGTTTTACTATAGGCTCATCTCGCTATCTCACAACGCTTAGGAGTTAATGGCAATTATAGGTTCCCTACTTTACTATATATTAAACTCATAGAGCTTCCCTTATAACTATTGTATTCATAGATTGTTTCCTCGAACCTATAATAATAATTAGTCTATGGTCATCAACATTGGTTTTATACTAGTAAGCGAATAATAATGACTTTCTTCCCTTTTTATGGTGTGAAGGTATCATGATGACACTCAGTCATCATTAAGATAGGAAAGGCTTTACAATCCTTCAACTTCCCCCCTAGTGGATCATTACCCCTCGTTTTAGTCATGTCAGGCATTTAGTGTCCTAGGTATAGTTTCATTATTTCACCATTTGAAACTTACATTATGCATATGAAATCACCATTCTTAACTAATGCATGGATTTACCAACTAATGCATGGATTTACCACAAAATCACAACAATTCTATAATGTTTTCTAGTGGGGACTTGTCCTTGAGCTCATCGCCAGGAACTAGTACACAACTACATATTTACAACACATGGATACAACAATAGGGGGGTCAAGAGAGAGGGATTCTACATCCTCTCCCCCTTAAAATAGAATTGTTCTCGGTGTTCTTAGTCTTTCACAAATTCATTAATCGCTTTAAAATTTGAGTTGTTCCCATGCAACCATAATTCAAATTTTTATTACTTCTATTGGGCATTCCAAGATCACCACGTGCCTTGCACCTTTTTTACTATCTTCAAGACTTTTATGTCCCACCATACCATTTTTCTCTTTTGAGTACTAATTTCAAGGTTGCATTGGATGAAACTCACTTCATTCATTTTGTTTTACATCCAACAACAATTCCTCATGCCAACTTTATTCTTAAATCTTCCAGCATCTTGTTTAGACATGTTAGTCCATACATGATGCATATATAAATATACATTTTGGGGAAACATTCCCAAGGCATCACAATCTGTTTATTATATTGTAATTGAAATAATTATAAAGTGTGTGCTCATCACAACTTATAACTCGAGTATTGTTATAATGGCATAATGAGATTGGTACTTCCAACCAATCTACTTAACACTTAAGAAGTCAATCTAACTTTGTACATATGATACTATGAGATAATAATAACACATATATTTATTGTTTGATCTTACCATTCCAAATTACTTTTTGTAGCAACAAGAACTCACAACTTTCATCTAAAGTTATGTCATTCTCGATACACACATATGAGGGTCATATCTTGACAAAACCTCTAGTTCTCATTCAACTCTCCTCAAAGTGTACATAGGAAATTTTCACAATAGTTATTTCACATACAACTGTGGTGTACCCACAAATGTTCATAAGAACATATTTTTCTTATGATTATTATTATTACAATTATCATGTTATTTGTCTTTTGGTTTTAAATCTCAATCTCAAGTCTCATTTATCTCAATTCCAAGTCTCATTAGGTTTCAATCTCAACATTAGTAGACACACCGATACAAATACTTATCTTGTACACTCTCGTACTTTTGACAGTAAGGATGTACGGACTCTATTTCTCTAATGCTATCAATCCAAGAAATATTTTTTATCAGTCTTGTAATGGTTCCTAGTATACTAACAATATCTCTTCCTTAAGGTATACAAACAACTCTACCATCTTGGCATACCCTGTTCTTTACACTATATAAGTGCACTCCATGGCCATAGATATTTTTTGCGTGTGAACCAGACTGAACTTGGAATTTTGGGTTATCTACTCAAAAGATAACCATTAATTCTCGTGTTTCCTAATGTGATGTCTCGGGGTAATGTTTTTCAAAGTAGCGTCTTAGTGAAAAATGTTAATATATCATTTCAATGAATGTCTCTATTATTCCACATCCTCTTCCTATTTTCTGCACTTTTTTGTTTCATACAAAATTGAGTTTAATACGCATGAGGTCCTAAATCATAGTCTCTAGCTGCTCACAACCATAATACTTTGGTTGACAATGTGGCATCACTTCCATAACCAAGTCCTTGTCATCACATATTTTCCACAAATAGACATTCACAATATATTTCATAAGACTTTCAAAATATTTCACATATTTTGATTATCAATCTCCATAAATATATTTTCTCGCATAAAACATTAGGATTTAAAGGCAATAAAATCAACATTTCAATGCAAAATTAGATTCCGAGATTCAACCCTACTTGAGAGATGTTAATAATTATTAAGCGTCAAAATTGCTTAAGTAAGAATGTACTAATAAGCATAATATTGAATCATTGATAGCTCAACTATCTAAAAACACTTGGCTAGTCTTATTGTACATATCCATGCTACTATTCAAATCCCACTTGAGAGTTGTCTCAAGATTCAAATCTCATAATAACATATCACTTAAGACATTTATCTAACAACTCTTGTTTATATCAAGGTACTACCTTTAACTCAAAAGTAGGCTAGGTCAAAACAATTTCAAATATTCACTTTTCATAACAAGAGTTCTATTTCGTAAAGCAATCCATCACAAGTCTCCTTTATTCAAGACACAAAATTGTTATACCCACATGTGTCATGCCATTTTGAAATTCACTATACCATTACACATTATGAATTATTTTCAATTAAGGTTTCATTTAGGATGGCACATATAATTATATTATGATACATGTATATATACAATTGTAGTTGAGATTCATCAATCATTCCTATAAGAATTCATACTCAATAGACATTCTTTATTCATTTGTTAGTTACACTTTCACACATTTGATCAAGCAAGCCTTTCAAGTGGAGAGTCATAATTTTAATTGTAATTTTATCACTTACACATGAGAATTCATAGCTGCTGGTTCTTCTCCCACCTGAAATTATTTCATTATGAAGTTATGGGAAGAGAATAAAACAATCATACGATAGAGTGTAGAAATGCACATAGTTCACCTCAACCATTAATAGACACATTCTTCCATTCAATAATTTTAGTTCTTATAGTTTTAAAAGATAAGTATGAGCAGTTATATGCACCCCATGCACACTGATCACCCATCTTATTTCTTATGCATATAAAGCAGTCAAGTTCCCAACCCATGCAACCTTGCCCAACATTGGTATCTTTTCTCAAACCAAATATAACGAAAATGATCTATTTCAAATGGGTTATAACCACATCATACATTAATATGCAAAAAAATACAAAAATGAGCTTTGTGGGAAATATGTCTTTTTTTTTCAAAGATGTGAATCTCATACCCATTCTACTATTTGTCATATAATCTCTCACACTGAGTCCACAAACTCCGTTCAGGTAAGCACATGACTTTAACAGAGATTTATTTATTCAAGATTGAACTTTACCATAAAAAAGCTTGGATTAATCCCAAAGAGGAAGTGTCACATTCATTCTTTAACCCATAAGGATACAACATTATCTACCATAAAGACTATTTTCTCATTTCAAAGGGATAAATGATTTCTCCACATTAATTATGCAATCTCATACTTTCAACACACTTTTCATTTGGTACTCATATCAATATACAAGCAATCATGCATGTAACAATGCATCCAATCGTTAATTGATTGTGTTCTAGACAATTATCAATCATGCATGTTGTCTTGCTTAGCCTCTGTTCATCTTTCTCAAATAACTTATATATAGACTCTTATTAAAATGGTTTATTTCTCATCTATTCAAGACAATAAAATTTAAAACATTAGATATTTCACAAATTTGTACACAACCTAGCAATGAAGGTTTTGAAGATGAAGAATCAAATAAGATTTAAGTTGTTCTTAATTTAAAATTTATATGATTTATATCATATGGATGGAATTGATTTCATCTTCTAAGGAATTCTTTAATATGTATTGAATTCTATTAATGAAAAAATATCTTTATGAATAATATCATAAGAAGATATTTTTCATTTTACATATATATGAATAAGCTATTCATTATTATGGGAAGGATATTTTAACATTTTCTATAGTTATTTATTTGTTGTTGATAGGAATAACATATTTTAACATTTTTCATGGTTAATATTGACATATGTCTAGTAAACTTTTTACCTGACCATTTGCACCGATGGAACGACCTGGCTCGCTTGAGCTTTCACATCGCATTGCTGGTCCGGTAAAAAGTTTACTCCTATCTTATACAAGAAGAATAGTATATTTTAGCTTTTTTGTGTGGGCTATTTATCTATAGTATTCTAATTTTATTTGTTATTTTAAAGATTTTAATATTTTTTTGTAGCTAACATAATTATTTTATTATTTATATTATTTATTGAAAAAATTTTGTTGTTAAGATTTCAGTGAAACAGTGCCTGGTGGATGCGCACTGCTAAGTGCCATTCTTTTTTATCTTTTATTTATTATTTATTTCCTCCACGTTTTAAATCATGGTGACTGCTGCCGCAGCACAGTTGGCGTAGACAGTCCAACGTTCAACACCACGCTGCCATATGTGTTTTTTTCCCTTTAACTAAAATGCCAAACCTCTGATATATGCAGTAGATCTCTGATATATGCAGTAGATGCGTAGATGTATATTTTTGCAAATGGCAATGGTATCATTGTTTGCACATTGATGTTTTATAAGCATAAGGTGACCGTTGAGTTGTTTTTGTAATGGGCCTCCACAGTGTGACAGTGTCGCTGCATGGTTCGTATTTTAACGTGTGTGCCTTAGCTCCAATAGCATTTAGATACGAGATTTGTTGTTTTGGAGTAGCAACAATTATGTTAATTTTATTAATAAAAAATGAACATGAACACTAATATATTTGACATATTGATAAATTTTTCATACACATTTTAATGGAAGTTAAAGACTTCTTGGCTAATAGAATCTTTGATAGAAACAAACAGTTTTGAGAACCCTCACCCCTTCTTATTCATATTTATAGAATGTATTGAGCATATCACACTCGAAGCACATTACCTAACTGATGGTTTTCACTATGCTACACTCCCAAATGGAAAGCAAGGCAGACTTATGGGGCTAAGAGATTGAGTCATTAGAGTACAACTATACATTCATAGTTTTGATTACCATGTTTATCTAAACTTAATTTAATGTTCACTATTGAAGTTAGCCTAACACTTATGTAATAGTTAATCTAATTGTTGTATCTAATAGTTAAACTAATAGTTATATAACAATGATTAGAGTTGAAGTTAACCTAATAGATATTAAAATCATTGTAGTTAAAGAAAATAGTTGTACATATATATAAAATCATTGTAGTTAAAGCAAATAGTTATATATAATAGTTAATTTAAAAGTTAATATATTAGCAATAACAATCAATTTGAAACCAAGCTAATAGTTGTATCATCAATGGAGTTACACTCATAGTTGTATCTAATAATCTAATAGTTGTATCAAATAATCGAATAGTTGAAGTTGAAGTATGAGATGTTAACTAAGTTTTTTATTTTATTTTTTTGAAATTGTTAATTACACTGATAGTGGGTAGCCTATATATCTTAGAATTTTGGGGTGGACTACCATCTATGTTTTTTCATCTATGGACGAGAATGATACAAGTGTATTATCGAGATTGATTTTATGGGAGTCGTCCAAAATTCATAATTAACAATTTCAAAAAAATAAAAAATAACTTAGTACTTGTACAATTCATGATAGTTGGAAAAATTAAATTTCAACTTAACTATTCAATTATTAGATAGAACTATTGGATTCTTAAATACAACTATGACTTTAATTTCATTGATGATACAACTATTAGCTTAACCCCAACACCAATAATGACTTTACTTGAATTGTAGTTCCCAATATATTTCCTTTTTAAATTAACTATTAGATACAACTATTAGTTTAACTCCAATGATTATACAACTATTAGTTTAACTTCAACTCTAATCACAGTTATATTGAATAACTATTAACTTAACTATTAGATACAACTATTAGCTTACTTCCAATGATTCTACAACTGTTAGTTTAAATTCAACTCTAATCTGGGTTATATTGGATAACTATTAGGTTAAATCAAATAGTGATACAACTATTAAATTAAATTTAAATGAATGTGATAATTAAAACGTGGTAGCAAAAAACTATTAGATGATTGTGTACTTGTACTCTTACTCCATCTCTTAACCTGAAAAGTCAAACTTTGGTCCAATGCTTTTCGTTTGACAGTGTGGCATCATGAGAACAATATGTTAGGTAATGTACTTCGAGGGTGATAGGCTCAATGCAATCTAAAACTATGTATTAACAATTTATTATAGATCTCAATGTGTCAAGTATATACCTCTCCGTGTATTCCGAACATATTAATCTTATTAAAATGGTTGTTGCTAGTTATGAATTTTGGACGATGCCCATAGAATCAATTTACAATTGGCTTATTCTCATCCATAGATGAAAAAACATAGATGGTGATCCACCCCAAAATTCTAAGATATATATGTCTATTGGCTTAAATATAACTGTGAATAGAGTTGAAGTTAAGCTAATAGTTAATTTAAAAGTTAATATATTAGCAATAACAGTTCAAGTAAAAGTCACGATGAGAGTTAAAGTTAAGTTAATAGTTGTATCATCAATGGAGTTAAGCTCATAGTTGTATACAATAATTGAATAGTTGAAGTTGAAGTTTAATTTTTCCACCTATCACAAGCTGTACTTACCAGATGTTAACTAAGCTATTTTTTTTGAAATTGTTAATTATGAATTTTGGATGACGCGCATAGAATCAATCTAGACAGTACACTTGTCTCATTCTAGTCCATAGATGAAAAAACATAGATGGTAGTGCACCACAAATTTCTAAGATATATACACCTATTGACATAACTATTAGTGTGATAAAAATAATTTCTTTTTTGTTGTCTTTGGAGTATGATTTGTAAAAATAATTTCTTTCTTATAAGAACTCATGCTTTAACCTTATATAAAAAGACAAATGAAAATAACCAATACCGTGTGCCTTTAAACGTTGATGTGTCCTTCGATCACTAACACCATTGCACCCAACATAAGAGTATGTTGGTGCATTCTTTTAGAACTCCACTAATAGTAATAAAAGGCTCCTCATGAAGCTCCACATGGCAACTTCCACCTTTTATATTTCAATTCATTCACCTTCTATTTGTAAATAAGCTACTAAACGTGATATGCATACATCCTTGAATACTTTGGATAAGTTGATGAACAAGTAGTTTATGTGAGACCCGAGTGATTGTTGGACACAATAGCACACTTAGATGGGGACATGAATCAATGTGTCACTTCTTTTAACTGGTTTCAACTTCTTGAGCCTTAATAAAAATGCATAAATCATTAACAAATAAAACCATCGTCACAAATCATAAGAGACACATTGCAAGATAAGTTTTGTAAACTTTATTATATCTAACTTGATATTGGTTACATTGAAGGCCACAACCTTGGGGTCTACATCAGCTTCAACTCATTCAAGAGCACCAACTCTTATTACAAGACCCAACCTAGTTTTTCTTAAATCCTATTGAGAAAGGGGTTGGAAGGCCTAGCTTGCAAGTACTTATAAATTTATGTCACATCAGCTAATCATCTCTGCCAAATTATCTTCTTCCCATTAGCCTTTCACTCTTCCAACAACTGTCTTCAGCTTGTCTCTTATTGTTTCATGTATTCATGTCACTTTATCATGGCATCATCACTGATTCTATTCATGGCCATGTCATACTTCTTGTACGAGAGTCTGTTGGGTGCATTCAAGTCATCAAAGCTTTACATAGAAATCTACTCATATTATACCCAGTCTCTCCAATCATCAAGCAATATTATTTTACAAGAATAAAATCATGTTGCTGAGTGATGCCCTAGATTGAGAAAGATAAGATAGAAGAAAAATCGTCTTCTACTGCGGCTACCATAGTCTTCTCACTCGAAAATCAGATCTCTAATTCACCATGATTTTTTCTTCACTAACTTCCTACGTTAACTCCTAAAGTATACTTGACTATTTCTAAATGTCTCTGACAATTTCAGTATCTCCACATGTTCCTAGGATTTCTGCTACTCCAAACTTAAAACTATATGTCCTTCAAGGATTCACTGTTGCTCTTCATGTACACTGGTGTTGTCTTGAAATATTTTTATTTTGCTACAACAGTCAGAACAAAAACAAACACTACCGAACATTTACCCTAATCTCTTACTATGGCTCCCCTATACTTACCCAATCCTTAACATGATTTGATTGTTGGGCGGTGATAAATAATGTTTATAAGTGTTTGGCATTTAATAGTATAACTTTGGAATCGTAGATAGGCTCTCGGCCATTAGAGGAAATTTCAATTTAAAATGGGCCTTCCAAAAATAATACAAATTCCATGCCATCATGTATTAGCCAATCAAAATGCTTTAAAATTCAAAAAGGGAGCACCTCTTAAACAATTTTTTATTATAAATTTGGGGATATGTATCATAAAAAAACTACTTTTTTGTTCATATTTTCGACATATCTCCCTGTGTTTTTACTCAAATTTCGATCAGGACAACTCATTGGATGAAGAATTAAATTATGCATCCAACGAGTACCCACTCATCATACTTTTGACGGCCCCGCTATCCCAAAAATAGGAAATACCTGAAAAAACGTGATGATGATGTCATCATCATGTTTTTTTTAGGTATTTCGTGTTTTTGGGGTAGCGGGGCCCGTCAAAAGTATGCCAAGTGGGTACTCGTTGGATACAGAATTTAATTGAGCATCCAACGAGCTCTCTCGATCAATATTTGAGTAAAAACAGAGGGAGATATGTCGAAAATACGAACAAAAAAGTAGTTTTTTCTTTTCTTCCTCCAAAATTAATAAATATTATTTTATTATTTTAACTATTATTTTATTAATTTTCTTTAGGAGGCCCATTTTGAGTTGAAATTTCCTCTAATGCTTCATACATTGAGGTTATGGTAATTTAATATCTTTGATATTTGTTTTATAGATGTGCTTGCAGCGTATTTATAATGTTCTGCTTGGTTATTTTTAATAGTTTTATGGTTTTTATGTAGATAGGATATTTTAAAATCTAGGTTTTCTTTTTGCTAGCAAATGAAATGTGCTAGCACTTCGTTTAGTTCATAGTTTTGAGTTTGGATTAAAAGGGATTCGACCCCTCGACTGAATGTTTATAATTTATTTATTTGATACGTATATTAATTTTGGAACAGAGTTTAAAATGTGTTTGTTTATCACATGGTTCAATTAGTTTAATTTTTTTAAGCTCTGTTTTTTAATTTATAATAAGGTCATAGACCTGTGCAAGTTCCTTATGAAAATATACTTAGGGTTTTAGTTTTAGTAAAAATGTTGACAGAGATCTTCTAAAAACTGCTTAAATATAATGCTAAGAGAATTTCAACTTTAAAACCTACCTAAGAATTTAAAGGCTGAGTTTTAATTTAAACAAATGCAACAACCTGCAACATAAAAATTAACCCTAGAAATTATCTAAGACATTATAGGCTCAGTTTCATATTTAAACAAATGAAATCAATCTGAAGCATTTATTCAAATTGCAGATATTCACTCCAGAACATAATAATTATAAGTAAAATCTGTAAACATGATTTATAGAACTTGAGAAGGTAGAAACCTCATACCTACAACTATTCAACTTGTTTAATGGCTAAAAACCCTACACACTTAAACACACACAATTAATAATAAACAACTAGTTATATTTGACCTTAGATATGATAACCGGATAACTTGGGAACTACCACGTTTCTCCCAACCATGATCCGAAACTGTTCCTAGTTCTAATCCGGATCCCCTAGAGTTGGATCCAACATGCAAGTATTCTAGAGCTCCTAAAGCTAAGGATTCTTTTCGTTGGAATATCAGGTTATGTATAAGATGGCTTTGCTTTTGGAAATGCTCTCCAAAATTACTTAGGCAAAAATGATGAGATCCCTAAGCCTTCCCTTGGCTTGGGTATTTATAGACAATCTTTAGGAAAAGGACAACTGTTTTAAAAGTTTAGTTAGATCAAGAATCCATTACTTTCTTGAAAATAATCTTTAATTGATTTATGTGCGTTTAATAATTATTTTGCTTAACTTAAGAACTCTTTTACTAGTTCCTAATTTGACTTTTTAGGATTAAATATGGGCTGATGCACAATCATGGACTCCTTTAAAGACACTTTAGATGCCACATAATACTAGAAAAACCTGGAAACTATGACTTTAGGTGACAATTAGGGGTACTTCCCTAACTTATTTTAAGAAGAAGTAAAAAGACAAAAGATAGGTAATTGAATCAGCTTTCATAATATATAACATTTATGTAGACAAAATGTGTGCAAATGATTGTAAAATTAGTTTCCGTGAAATTGGTTTTTCAAATTTTTAGCACATCATAACATATATGTTTGTGCGGGTGCAACAATATATGAGGTAAATGATGTCAATTTGGGATAAAATCTTGCATACATATAAAGGACATATAGGCCTAGTGCAAAACTATTTATTCAGAATTTTTCATGAATTATTTTTTATTATTATTAATTATTGAAGTCGGAAAAAGTTGAAATGAAAACGTTCTGTACAGGTGCAACACTTTAGGGGAAAAAATTAATGAAATCCCTAATTTCTATATATAAGATTGTAGAGCTTGCTCTCTTCTAGTGCACCATATAGTTTTCTTGGGAAATGGTGAAGGCAATCAAAATTTATATAAAAAACAATCGATGTATCTTTTTTCGAAAACTGACGTGTGTCATTTAGAAAAATAATAATAAACAAATAAACCATACTTTTGAAGGAAAAAATTACATATTCAGAATCGTAAGATCGTACTCTACAATATTGTAAATTTTTATTAAAAAAAATATTGTGTTTGTCATAGCAAAACACGCCATCGAAACTGTGCATATTGATAGAGTTCTAAAAGACAAGCAATAGCCCTGGTTTATTTTTCCTTGACAATAGGTTCAGTAGTCCGAAGCTATTTTCGAACATAATGGCAAACCTTATTCCCGCCGATTTTTTTAATTTTAAAAACATGCATATGCGTTTTGGAGTTATACATATCGCATATGCAATTCATAACGCATATGCGTTTTGGAGTTATACATATCGCATATGCGATTCATAACGCATATGCGTTTTGGCTTTAGTAGCTTCAAGAGTAAAAAAGCATTTACCAAGTTAGTGGATAGTCTTTGGGAGAAACCCCATCTAAAAATAAAAGATCATGGTAATTATTGACCCCTCTAAAGCGGTTTAGTGTGGCAAAAGGACGACACTTAGCCTAAAATTTGTGAATGGTTGTGGATAATGCACGGGGGCGTCACCTAGGGACCAATATGATATCACGTCCGTTCATATTGGGGGGGTTAAAATTAAAAAATTAAAAATCAATATATTGGGGGTATATTAGGGGTAAAAATGTTTTTTTTTTACTATTTAAATATCCAATATGCTGGGGTTTATTTTATTCCACATCCCTGCCTGCGCCATTTACCAGTGCTCCAAGCCTGCGAGCACCCTTGTGGTCTGCGTGCACCCTACGAGACCAACATATGAATACCTTCAAATAACGGGTTATCAAATACTTTTCAACATATGAATACCTTCAGGTTTCGGAACAAGTTGTGGACTCAATCAAAGAGATCCTTGTCTTGGCTGACCTGATCTTCCTCACTTCATCCCTACCCTGCCTTTAAGCAAGATCTAAAAGCCATGTCGGTCGATTAGAGTTGAAACGGGAAAACAGATGCAGTACTTAGTTATGCTACTTAGGACAGATTTAGGCCGTGGTGAGCTATGCTGTTATGTTTTGTGTAATCATTTAGTAGTGGAGTTGTGGTGTTCCTGTTCAACCTTGATAACCCTACACTGGCTGTTAGAGTCATTAGGGAGGACAGGGCTAGCCAGCTAGCACTTTGGAGGAATACCCACATGTAATCCAAGGGCCAGTACACGTAAGGAAGAAGGAAGGATACCGCCCTCCATATATACCCAGTTGGAAGGTCTGTAATAGATCCTTGGGTGCCACTTAGATATGTTACTGGACGCAACTTCAATTTCTTCTTTCGAAAATCATTGATTATACTTCGAATGACCATGTATTGTTTGAAGAATACCCTTTGTAGAATATTCTTTTTTGAACAACTGAGGGTTCTCTGCGTGCACCCTGCGAGACCAATCCTACGAGCACCCTTGTGGTCTGCGTGCACCCTGCGAGATCAAGACCATGTATTGTTTGAAGAATACCCTTTGTAGAATATTCTTTTTTAAACAATTGATTCTATATTTAAGGTATGTTCAACTGTTCCAGTTTGGTATGGTTTTGGGGGTATATTTATAGAGACAAGGTTTGATACAGATTATATCCCCAGACACTGTGGAAATGATTGTAGGTCATACCTGGTGATTATGGTTTCATTTCTCAGCTGAATGAAGGGTGCCATCTTAAGAAACACCCCACTGAATTTCGAGTGGACAAGGTGCAGCAGGACTTTGACCCCAGTAAATTCAACTTCACCAAAGTTGGCCAGGAAGAGGTGCTCTTCCGTTTTGAAGAAAGTGAGGAAGACAAAGTTCATTACTTGGAAAAGGCCTCTGTCTTGGACAGTCCAAACGTGGTTGCTATCAATGTAAGTGAAATTAACGATGATGGCAGTACCTTTTATGTAGGGTTTGAGGTATTTTGAATGTTAAAAGATTATGTTAAGCGATCATCTTTATTCTCATGCAGGTGATTCTAATTGAATATGGGCATGTGCTCCTCGTGCCAAGAGTGTTGGACTGCTTACCCCAATGCATTGACCATGATAGCTTACTGTTAGCTTTGCATTTGGCTGCTGAGGTTGACAACCCATCTTTTCGTCTAGGCTACAATAGCTAGGGAACTTTTTCAACTATAAACCATCTGCATTTCCAGGTGAGACTATTGTTAATACATTGTGTTAGTTGCAAAATTTGACTTTTCTATGAAACACTCTTTATCATTTATGCGCCTTTTGAACAGTAAAGAGATGAGGTTAAAGGAGACATTGTGTTTTCCTTGTTCGGTTTTTTCTTTCAATAACTCTTTCTGGATTGTAGAGATAAGATTGCAATGATGATATCTACAAATTTTGAAATTTTGCATAATGAATCAAACATTGTGGCAGGCCTATTACTTGGCCCTTCCTTTCCCTGTAGAAAAAGCACCCACAAAAAGAGTGCCATGGGAAAGGTAGGGTCAAGATCTTTGAACTCTGCAACTATCCAAATCCTCTGAATTTCTCAGAATTTCTCAAATCCTCTTATTGTGAGGGACTTTGACCCAAATTCGTGTACATGGGCATATGGCATGAATATATTTGAATTGTAAGAATGGAAAAAGTAGGACATGACAAGGATCTATCATAAATGGAAAAACCTGGTAAGTATACATTGACATTTTGCTTTTGTTATCCTGGTGCTTTATTTGTGGTTTCTACAATGAAGTGACATTAGCATTTGGTTTTGTCTAAAAATGACTGTGATGCCTTTTATCTTAGAACAAGGACAGACAGCTATGGAAACTGGGCAGCCTACCACTTGGGCTGATCACCTTTTACAACCTTAATTATACACTAGGAGAACCCCTAATATTTAATGCCCTGGTGACATTCAACTTGAGAAAAGGAAAACATTGCATAAAAGCTGTCAGCATCAAACTTAGGGATGAGGGCTATAGAAGTGGAAATGAAAGTTGTCAGCATCTTACCAGAAACCCCAAATTCCTTGAGAACCCTTAAGAGATTTTTTTACCAACACCTCATAAAATCTTAGAAAAACTCTATTGGCCATCCATCTAGGCTGGGGTTTTTGTATTTTTTAAAGAATGCAAATCTCCTGAAGCTCATCTTTTGTTACCTTCTCCAGCAAAGTTACAATGTCCTCCTTAAAGACAAAGCTAGGGAACAAAGTTGCCATTTTACAACTTCTGCTATTGTAGCTTTATTCTAATGTTGAAATCAATATTCTAATGTTGAAATTATTTAGACAATCACTGCTTCTTGACAATCTTGTTTAATTTTTTTCCATGTATGAATGGTTTGACCTCCAAGCCCCATGAGCCATCTCAATGTTGTTGCTTGCATTCTTCAATGTGGCAAGAAGCAATAGGGCTATTCAAAACCAAATAGATCTACTAGGACAAGTTTGCAGTCAGATTTAGTGCTCTTCCTGCCCATATTTACTGTTGAAAACATCCTTGTTTTGCTGCCAATCTGCTACCAGTTTACAGGCCTCCAGAAATGTAAGAAGTCATGTTGTAGATGGGTATTTATAGGCTTTGAGTCTTCCATAAATCCAAGGAATAGAACACTTATAGACATGTCTAAAAAGGCATCATCACTCTGCTCTGTCACTGCATTTTGTCCAAAATTTTATGGAGCAAAACCTAAAAACATCCTTGTAGCTGCTGCCCTTAATGTCCTCTCTACAATGTGCCACATTTAGTATTTCCTGCCTAGACTACTATCTTCAAACCGGCAGTCAACTCTATTCTACTAGTATGAGTGATGAATTAGGGTTCCAGAATACATACTTGAATTACATCCTAAACTCTAGAAAGAGGCTTACAATGTCATCATATGCACATAAGTTAGCCAAATTCTCTCGGACAAGGGTGCTGTCCAAATCATCCCTCAAACACCAATACACCATAAGCAATCCAAATCATCCCTCAAACACCAATACACCATGAAAACCAGCCATGCCTTTCAATAATTTTGAGTGTATGTTATCCAAAACACCATATCAGCTCAAAAGGCTAGGGTACTCTATCAATGTCGTATAAGAAAATATGTACAAGAAGAAAGTAATCAAGATATAACTTCAAGACAATCATCCAGATGAGAATATATTGATATTGAAGCATCAAGAAAAAAACAACATTCCATGGCTACTAGTGTGAAGATCTATCAATGCCAGAACATCATCAATCACTAGGGCACCATCACATAGAAGCAAGGATCTAACATGGAAGAACATAGGCCACCCTGTTAGAATAATCAACCCATAGTATTACCCACTTAGACATTAATTCATTTATTTTTGTCTTATTTGCCTAGTTCATGAGTCCCACCATGTGCAAGTTGCTAATTGCCTATCCATAGAGGTCAAACTTGCCATCTTTGACTCATGTAGCGCTTGGGAAAGCCTTAGGAATAAAATATGCTTTATTCCTGGCCTCCTAGGTGCCCTTCTGCTTTTTTTTCTTTATTGCCTGCTTTTTCAGTGTTTTAAGGCACATAGGAAAGCAAGACTAGGTGAGTTGAACTTTTTTTTTTGCCCCTTTCATCCTCCACTCTTTCCTCCATGCAAAAGCATGTATGAGATTCCATTCCACCACTCATTAGCTTGCCCATGCACCCTTGCCAATTCGTGAGCCTCATGACAGATTTGGGATCAGCTTTTTACACCCATGGGGGATTTGCCTATTTTGGGTAAGCCTGCTTTATGCTAGTTTTGGATGCCTCCTTATGCATTCAATCTCTTGATGTATTCTATATATTCAGCAACCTA
>LPNX010567237.1:0-101369 GCA_001517045.1 Pseudotsuga menziesii
CTCTAAAAGCAAACCAACACAATGAAATAAATATTCTATGACAACCCTCACTATAGTTCAAATCCTAAAAAAAACTTAATATTTGTCCATGTATTGTTATGTCCTCGACATATAGTATTCGGTCAAGGGAATTTATTCAGCATTCAGGTCGTTAATTTTTCCGTGGACTATAGTTTTAAATTTGCTTTTTAGATTTTATATTAAAAGTAATTTTTAAAAGCATATTTATTTAAACTGCTATTGATTGTGAGAGGATAATGTCTGCCTCATTTTGTGTTTCCCACCCCTTGGTAGCAGGCATACGTTAGTCGATTTAAATGCAATCTGAGCTTTCACATTATTCCACATCTGATGTAGTGAACGATTCCTTTTCTTCATATCTTTTTATGATATTATTTTTGGTATTATATCCAAAAATTTTATAATTCCAAATTCGAAGACTATGTGCAACCACCAACATGAAAACAATAAATGCAGGGAGGATATGAGCTTCTATGTATCTGCGAACCCTACAAAACCAATAATTCATCCTAGGGCCTAGTTGGACCTTTGATTCTTGAGGCTCGTTCTAGATCTAGATCTCTACTAGTCTCATATATGTACGATATTGCCATATCTACTTGGTTCATATACGATGTCACCTCCAGATCTTATTTAAATTCTTTTGTTGGTTTTTGCAAAGCCTATTAAATGCTTTTTAAACTAATATGAACAAAACACTTAATTAGTAAATGGCCTTCACGATTCCCACTTGAAATTTAAGTGACTTTAATTCATAAAATCATGCATGTCTACCACGTGCTATCTCAAGATTATTTCTACATTGAAAAAAACATCACTTCAATCAAAACTATTCCTCCTTAATGGCATCAATTCATATATAATTGTAAAACTATATCTAAGCATTTAGAGAATGAGGTAAGAATTACCGATATCACCCTCAATTGGAGCTAGATGACCCAAAGGTTGACAAGCATCTTCTTCTTCTTGTTCTGTCAACGTTGCTCAATGTTGCCTCATCCTTTCTTTAGCCTTTTATTTTATTTCATCTTCGTTAATTTGATCGCGATCATGTTTCCTACTTCAAGGTTTTTAATTTCCCCTGTTGATTAGTGAATAGGAAACAAAAATTTCTAATTTTCATTGAAACATTATATATCCTTATGTTGCAAATATTGAAAACAATGCACGACTTTGAACAATTAGCAGGTTTCTATATGTAAATGAATTGTTTGTATTCTTATGTTTTATGCAATTGGTGTTGGTTGGTAGGTATATTAAATGTCGGGTTAGTAGTTGTGAAGTCTGTGTGTTTTTTTAACACAAGAAGGAAAAGCTCAAACAAGATATTATCTCAAGAAGTTTTGGCGGTGTAACAAAACAATGTAAGAAAAAGCTCAATTGAGCTATTTTTCTAACGTGAGAAATCCCTGAATTGAGGGTTTAATTAACCCTCAATTGAGGTATTCAAAAAAATTGTTAAAACCCTCAATCAAGGTATTTTAGACCTTGATTGAGGGATTTAAAAATAGGATGCTAGCCACTTTTTCTAAACATTTAATTTTACTGGCCTCTTTGAAAGGCATTAACCCTATAATTAATTGCACCGTAGGTGGTGGACTTGATGCTAGTGGATACAAAAAATGAATCCTCTATCTACTAGCATATAATTTGCATGTTTTTGTGTTTGTATGATATTTTTCAATTTTCTCTTAAAACTTATACTTAAAAACCTTGTCCACAATTTCGAAGGAGCTCAAATAAAAATCAACAACATAAAAAGGTACACAACAAAAAAATAAAAAATAAAAATATGCTCGATGCGTCCTCTAAAAAAAAAAAATTGTTTTTCAATTCATGTAACCAGTAAAAAGAAGTTTACATGAACACAAATGTGTACAAAATGTGATCCAAATATTCAGTGGCTAGTTTCAAATAATAATAAAAAATATAAATTTTCAAAATGAATAAATAAAAAATACGTGTGGCACAATGCCTTGTTGAATTTTCCTCAAATTTGCAAGGACAATCATTTCATTAAATGCAAATTCAACACATTAAATGACATTAATATTTGTTTTTGTAATTATCATTGGAAATATGGCATAATTCTTTACAAATTGTTTTTTTATTGCATGTCGAAATTCACAAGGTATTGATGAGTTTTGAATACTTTGATTTTATAAATGAGCTATATATGAACACAAGCCATTTGTTAATTTTTCCTCAAGTTTGCAAGGACAATCATTTCATGAAATGAAAATTCAACACATTCAATGACATTATTATTTGTTTTTGTAATTATCATTAGAAATCCAACATAATTCTTTACAATTTGTTTTTTTATTGCAATGCGAAATTCACAAGGTATACATGAGTTTTGAAGGCTTTGATTTTATAAATGAGCAAAATATCGAATTTTTCATTTCCACATTTGTCCAAAACGCGTTACCCATCTTCATGGATTTACTCAATTGTGAAATTTGTGAAAATTATGAAAATGAATAACACCAAAACTATCTTCACCCCACTTGACTCTCTTTGTAACACTAACAAATTTGTCGAACATAAACATGATTATTAAGCAAGTAAGTGGGTCTTAATAATTTTGTTTTACTAATTTTATTTTTCAAAACATTAGGTTGTTTACTTTATGTATGTTCCCATCATTTATATCACCATCTTGTACAAAATTGTAAAACAAAAAAAAATAATACTTATATAAAGACTTGCACTATGAGAAAAGGCCTTGTTTTTTAATGTATCTAAGGTCACAAAACCATCTTCCAAGAGGATAGGAAGAATCAATGAGGGTGGGGTGTAATGCAAATATTTAATCCAAAATACACCAGGGTTTTTCTTTTTTTCATGGGACATGGAAAATTTGACTCCATAAATGCATCTCTTAATGGAATTGTCTCAAAAGTATTTTGGAGACAACAATAATTGATTGTTTCAAAAATTTATGACTTAACATATGTTCGCTAAGCAATTCTTATCTCTTCTTTCTAACAAGAAAGGATAAAGGATTTATATCAAAAAGTTGAAAGGAGCAACCACAAAAATACAAAGAGTTTCACCCTAGTTCCGAGGGGATCAAGATAGATACATTCTATCACCCAAAATCCCTCGTCCCTTGATAGATTTAACATTATTTTCCTATCATTATTAAAGTTACTAAAACTATATAAATGGATATATTATCTCAACAACACCACAAAAGAAATACATTTTTGAAGTTAAAAAAAAGTTGAAAGCAATGTTATCTCAGAGCTTATAAGAGGGAACAATATTACATTGAGAACACATGCACCACCTTATTAAAATTTCCTGAAACCATAAATTGATGTTGTCTCAAAATTGTACTATTGAAGCAATTTTACTGAGAGTTGTGATTCTCGAAATGTATTGCATGTTTTATGACTAAACAAACATACTATTGAAACAATTTCATCGAAAAATTGTGATTCTTGAATTGCATTACATGTCTTAGGACTAAACAAACAAACTAACTAATGTGGTTAGTATTTTTAAGTTAAGACATGCATTGAAATGTCCCCTCATTGTTACAAACAAATTTACTATCCTTGACACAACAAAAAGTAAAAAATTACACCCCCCCCAAAACAAAAGAAAAAAACCAACACAACGAAAAAAAATACTATTACAACCCTCACTATATTTTATATCTTAAACACAAGAAAAATTAGAAAAATACCCTCTAAAAGCAAACCAACACAATGAAATAAATATTCTATGACAACCCTCACTATAGTTCAAATCCTAAAAAAAACTTAATATTTGTCCATGTATTGTTATGTTCTCAACATATAGTATTCGGTCAAGGGAATTTATTCAACATTCAGGTGGTTAATTTTTCCGTGGACTATAGTTTTAACTTTGTTTTTTAGATTTTATATTAAAAGTAATTTTTAAAAGCATATTTATTTAAACTGCTATTGATTGCGAGAGGATAATGTCTGCCTCATTTTGTGTTTCCCACCCCTTGGTAGCAAGCAGATGTTAGTCGATTTAAATGCAATCTAAGCTTTCACATTATTCCACATCTGATGTAGTGAACGATTCCTTTTCTTCAGATCTTTTTATGATATGATTTTTGGTATTCTATCCAAAAATTTTATAATTCCAAATTCGAAGACTGTGTGCAACCACCAACATGAAAACAATAAATGCAAGGACGATCTGAGCTTCTATGTATCTGCGAACCCTACAAAACCAATAATTCATCCTAGGGCCTAGTTGGACCTTTGATTCTTGAGGCTCGTTCTAGATCTAGATCTCTACGAGTCTCATATACGTATGATATTGCCATATCTACTTGGTTCATATACGATGTCACCTCCATATCTTATTTAAATTCTTTCGCTGGTTTTTGCAAAGCCTATTAAATGCTTTTTAAACTAATATGAACAAAACACTTAATTAATAAATGGCCTTCATGATTCCCACTTGAAATTTAAGTGACTTTAATTCATAAAATCATGCATGTCTACCACGTGCTATCTCAAGATTATTTCTACATTGAAAAAAACATCACTTCAACCAAAACTATGCCTCCTTAATGGCATCAATTCATGCCATGTTCATTTATTTTAACCTAGGGTTACTATGTGTTATGGTTCCAAGAGAAGTTATGGTTTCTACCTTCCATGGAGGCTCGGAGCTGGTAGAGCAATCACCCCTTCACTTTTATTCTCATACCTCATTTTATGCTCCGAGTTTGCTTGTTTTCTTAATAATTATAAAATTTTAAGGTGTTTTAAAAGCTTCTTTGTTGGTGCGGCTAGAAAATTATTTTTGGGTGGTTCTATTTTTTTGTGTGCTTTTTTTTAAGTAAGAAAGGCGGAGGTTTCTAACACTATTGCAACGACGGTAGTAAGCAAGGCTCATTTTGCAGGATGGCAAGGTTCAAGATTTTTTATCCTTTTACAGAATGGCAAAGTTATGTATTATCAAATGTAATGATTTGAGGGTAGGATGGTCTTCGTCAGATGTTCATCATAAATTGTTAACCTTCACTTTTTTTTCTTATTTCGATGTTGATCTTTCGTTGGGTATATCAACCATTGATATTTGGGATCTTTGGAAATACGTTTAATATTGAAGTTGATAAAGTTTGGAATGGTAATCAAGGAGTTGTTAATAATATACATAGAAATTTTAGAAAAAGTTAATGATTGATGTTGTGGTTCTTACCATTTAAGCTGGGCGTTTTGAGCAAAGATTTAACAGTAAAATACCACTATTTGTGGTTTCCTTTTTAAAAATTCCTCATGGAGTTATTATCTATTTAAAGATGTTTTTCATTTTTTCATTGGACCCTAAGCTAGGAATTTTGTTCCAAACTTGTTGAATATTTTTGTGTAAAATACCATTATTCATCGTTGTTTTTTAGAAATTTCATCATGGAATTATTTATCTATTTAAAGTTGTTTCCATTTTGTTGATGGAATTATTTACTGTTTTCAATTTTGTTGCTGGACCTAATTAGCATAAAACAAAGACTCTCCCTCTATGTTTGGGGAGTATTTAAGGTAAAATTTGCTTTGGCTGAATCTTGAACATTTTCCTCATTTTTCACAAATTTCCATTAAATATTTCGAATTTAAATCTTCACAAATATCCAATAAACATTTCGAATTTAAATCTTTTTTATTTTTTTTAATGAGTATTTAGGTCAGTAAGTTTGAAGTTTTGTTTTGTCATAAGACTAGACTTGGGGTATTTTTTTGTTATGTAAGATATTAAAGTTTACTAGTAAACGAATACTCTTCTGGACAAAAGGTAAGAGTACTGATACAATCCACCCAACTATCACAGTCACCTATAGGTTGTTGTAGTTTGTGTAGGCCTCCATCTATGTATCTGCAAATTCATCATTCTCTCGGGTACTCTTATATGTAGGTTCTATTTGAAAAAAACTTAGTGATTTTAATACTTCCTTAAAGAATTGTTTCCAATGGCATCACAAGTATAATTATAAGCATGTTCGCTCTATGTTAAACAATTTCTCCTTATGACAACCATTTGAGTTTTGATTACAGATGATTGATCGTCTCATTCTCTTACAATAGTTACAATACTATTGATTTCATACTAACTTTTTATTCTACAGCATATACACTATTATAATAATCTGGTCCTTGAGAAGAATATGGTCTACTTATAGCATGGTATAGATGCAATAAAAAAGGCTCTCTTCATAGCATACCTTTTAAATTCGATACTAGGAGAATAGTATACATGATTCATAACCAACATACCTCGAGCTTATATTTTGTTTTGTTTACCTTCATAACCACTGTATATTTTTTTTAATATCAGCTAAAATAAATTGAACATAAGATCTTTAATTTTGACCAAATATTTAAACTTGTACTCACAATTTTGTTACTATATAAACAGTAGGAAATAAAATAAAACACAAATAAATCAGTTTCTATTGTTTTCAATTTCAATATTTTACTTGGATAATGTTTATCCTTATTACATCAAGATAAAGGGAAGAATTGGGGCTTACCCAAATGCTGGCTTAAATCTCTTCCCAGTAAATAATAATTCACCAAGTTTTGGCTGTTTGTGGGAGCTATTTCTCCTCAAAGTTCTCGTTATTGTGGGTTTTGTTCCTGGAGATTTACAGAGGCAAGTTTTGGTGGGTGGAAGTTGTTGTGGGTGGACTTCTCTTTTTTGTGGAATCAAACTTTTTACAAAAGATTTTTTTTTTTAATTTATCAAACATGAATTTTAAAAATTAAAACTATAATTCTATATCTCACGTTTCAATCTTGTAATAAACATATTTTTTTAAGATAATAAAAATATTCTTTCATTTGAGATAACCACTTATATACTGATCACTTTCATATTATATTTTTTATTGATTACATATTTCACTGATCACTTCTAGATTAGATTTCTTTCATTACAAATTAACATTATATTTGCAAATGTTCTTCCTTGCCAGTTTTTGAAGCTTGACTTTTGATTAGGGGCTTGTTTACGCAGTGCTAATGCACTTACTTCAACTAAGAGGAATTGACATGATCCGGATTTGTCTAAATAGTGACAATTTAAGCAATGGTTCAATCTGAAAAAAGAATATAATTTTTTAGGCCGGGTCGGTTTAGAAAAAATACCGATATCAATCAAATGGATAGTGGGGGGGCTAACAGTCAGCCGTAGGGAGGGACACACTGAAAGAGGTGACCAGAGAGAAACAATACCCAACACAAGCAATATAAGGTGATCACTAAACCATATAATATACTTAAATACAATTACTATATTTCGATCCATCTATCCTTCCTTTTAACACATCATCCTTCTTGCAGACCCACCATGAATAACATTGGAATCTCGGAACCAAAGATAAACCTATTTATTTGGAGGAAAAAAATTCTTATAATTATTATGAGAGTTGTAATTGTTCGGTGCCTATAGGGGGGATGAACATGACAACAATGACTAAAGCAGGCGATGAGGAGGATGGTGTACAAAGGCGCAAAGGAGTTTTTCATCCCAAGCTGTGGGACGATAACTTCCTAAAATCTTTGTCAACCGATTATTATGGGGTAATGAGCTTCAAGAATTTAATCATTTATATTTCCATTTTGCAGGAATAACAACTTTATTTTCTTAAACGGTTATATTTGTATGTTTGTTAGCAGGATTCTTACAGTGAACGTGTTGAGAAACTCATTGGGGAAGTGAAGCAGACGTCTTATTCAATTTCAATGGGAGAGGGAGAACAATTAATCAGTCCCTATGCATATGACACCACGTGGTTAGCGAGGGTGTCAACCATTGATGCCTCTTCTCTCCCTCAATTCCCACAAACAATTGACTGGATTTTTCTAAATCAACTACAAGATGGTTCACGGGGATATGAGTCATAGCTTTCATTCTCTCATCAACTTGTCATCGCCCTAGCTTGTGTCATTACTCTCGTTTCATTGAAAATCAAACCTGTACAAATAGATTAAGGTACCCTTTTCATTTTTTCTACTTAAGATATTGTCGTTTGAAATAAGTCATTTTATATATTATATTATCAATATTCTAACATATATTTCAATAGTACGAGATTATAAAATGTTCACACAATCAAATTATATAATAATAAGAACATAATATAGTCACAACTTATCTCAGTTTATTTAGATATTAATTTGGGTTGGAGACTTCCTTGTTTGTGGGATAAAGGCATTAGCGCATTGATTTAACTACTAAAGTTTATATAAACACATATACCCCACCCCTTCACCCCTTAATATTTGAATATTAATTTGCTGATAGACTTTTCTCATCTCAGCACAATGAGTTTACTGCTAAAATATACATAAATACATATACCCCACCCCTTCAAATTGGAATGTATGATTTGTTGATGGACCTTTGTCTGAGTAGATCGTAGATGTTTAACAGGTCATGATTTCATAAGAAGAGGGATAGAACAAGTATGGTATGAGATTCTGTCGAATGAATTCGAGATCATTTTTGCTAGGTTGCTCAACCAAGCCAAATCGCTTTCATTGAGCCTTCTGTATGAACTACCTTGTCTCTAATCACTGTCGAAGAAGCGATAGGTTGTTATTACTAGGTAAGAACTCAAGTTTTACACATCGAAAAAAACATATTATATATTTCAGTAATTTCAAATCGATATCAATGCAGTCCCCATGTATACACTGTGTTTCAATGGACAATGTTTCCACGTCGTCATTGTAAAGTGCACCACCTTACTTTTCTCTCATCGTAGAGTTAGATTTATGATGAAATTATAAAAATATAATTTTGTTGGCCATGTTTTGATTGAAATCCCATATATCTTTGTGCAAACCGTGGTGTACGAAGTGATCATTTATGTATTCATCGACTTCCAGTGGACAATGGCCAAATTATTTTGGTAATTTATATGATGTTCTTCACATTCCTTTACAACACATATTATGGGGATTATAATGGTGGGTCTCACTCCTAATGCAAGAACTGCTTCTATTCTCTCCACTGGTTGCCGCTACAGATATTTGATATTGTATTCTAATTCGATTTTTGGATGGGATGGAAACAAGAATTGTGACCAGTATAGTTTGTATGTTTTTTTTAAATTTAAAAAATAAGTAAGTGTATACATAACATATAAAATATNATACGATATATCGTTTCTGCAAGGTTGTGTTGAAGACAAGATTCATTGTTTCTATAAGAATATAACAAGCATAAACTTAACATATAGAGAAAATATATGTTATAATGAGAAACCATATCTTATAAACATATTAAAACATTTTGACTTATAGCATTTAATAAAGATCAAGTCTCGATCATTTTGATTTCTTATGTTATCACCCTACATTGGTTTGAAAAGAGTTTCAAGAATAAGCAATTTTCATTTTCTATTTAATTATTTTTCAAAAATCACCTATAATGAAAAAATATGGAAACCAACCGATGTTATAATCAATTAATTGTTTCTATTGGGATGAGACATAGATAGCTTCCCTTAGGCACTACCCAAAAGGTTACCAACCATTCTAGTTTACTTCCATTATCTACAAATGAAACCAAGTTGAAACAAATTTAGATGGAGAAGGAAAACACTAGCATAATATGGTAATTTGTAGATTATTGAAATAATACTATAAAAAAAGTTATTCTACAATATGAAAAAAAATCCAACTAAAATCACAAATAAAATATGGTTCTAATCAAGCTTTGACATTGTGGCAATTGTTGGTTTTGGTTAATCTCTATCAGTGATCCCATCTCTAACTCATGAATTTCAATAGAATTAGATCAATACTCAATGTCGTCATCATCTTCAATATTTCACCCCCAGTCTTCAATCTTTTTTACTACTTCCTTCAAGTCATGTCTTTGATATAGATAGTGTGCAATACAATAAAATGCAACTTGTAATAACTAAACCATATCTCTTCAATGTTATGGTGTCTTAGAAGTTGTATGTTAAACACTTATTCAATACATTCCTCATGAATGAGGGACTCCACATAGCATGGAATATCAACTCCATCATCATTGGTGGATCCATGAGAAGGTGCTTTGCTAATCAATATCTCCCAAAAGTAATACACGAAAGCTATAATTATCAACATCCTGTGAAATTTTGTGAGCATTAGTGACCTTGGAGTTCTATATTTACAATTTTATTGAATATGAAGTAGCACTCACTAAGTGTGCAAACCCAAAATTTAAAACATTGATATTTTAGTCCTCTTTACCTTTTCAACATTTTTGATATCATTATTATCTTTTTATACTTAACAATTTATTTATCTATATTAAAAAACTCATGCTCATGACTAACTTTAAAATTGATAACAATATTGAAGACATGACTCTTGTTAAATTTATTGTAATATCATATACATTAAGGTCGAGTAAACACCCAAGGCATATTGATAAGTGATAAATACCCACCGATAACATAATAAGTGATAGACACTCACCGATTGATATAATCTAAAAGCATTATCAATTCTTTTAATGCCATACCACCACCACTTAGCACGATACCGTTCATATATAATTTAGATTTAAATCATATGTACCATTTAAAAACACAATAGTGTTTCCTAATATTATTTTGTATTATTTTACTTCATAAATGATTAAAACCACACATTATTCATAGATGTGGGGTACATGAGAATCTTATAGATATCCATAATGAGGCATTGATTTTTATGAGAGGAATTTATGGGAAAAAGGAGAACGGCCTAACACTATGACTTTCTTTTCAACTATCAGTTTATGTTTGCTTTCCAATGAAATTATAATATTAAATACTACTATATTATAATAACCTCATTATGAGTTTTGAATTATAAGAAAGCTTTGTATTCATAAAGTTGAGTAAAACCTTGAATAAATACATAATTTGAGTAAACCAATAAATTAAGATATGATTGGTACTTTATTTATATTTTTAAATATAATGTCTCTCGGTTTGAATAACTATGATGAAGGATCATCATAGAATTACTTTTGCAAAAATGGAGTTCTTGAATATCCCACCATTTGCTTACTGAAATAATATTTGATCTGCGCTTTGTCAAGAATAAATTATTAATTACACAGCATGTTATTAATTAATAACATGTTATAAGATTTGGTAGTGAAAATGTTTTGGTATCTTCATGGGTGCGAAAAATTATAACGCATTTGATTGCAATCCATTTATTGTCATAGGCCTCAAAAGTTGTGATTTTCTAATGCAATTTGATATTACAATATCAATTTAGCATTCCTATTTTCTACTAGAATTTATAAATGATGATGGATTTCTAAAGGGAGGGCACGTAACATGGGGCTTGGTGAAATAAGTGAAAGGTTCTATGCATTAGAATTAGAGAATTGACCATATTCCAAAAATTCAAAAGAAGGGAGTTAGTGTATAATTATGCATTAGGGTGACCCTTCATTTTTGTTGACTTTCGTTCCTCCTCTATTGATGATTACAACGTTTCCACAAAATATTCATTCATGGCTTCTAAAAATACTTCAAATAGATATATATATAAATATAGACTCGCCTTTGGGTATGTCAAAGTTCTCATCCTAGCCATATTCATGGCTTCTAAAAAGTACTTCAAATATATATATATATATAGACTCACCTTTGGGTATGTCAAAGTTCTCATCTTAGCAATAGTCCAAGGATGAAAGAGGACTTTAGAAGTTGATTTCCAATTGCAAACACTGTGGAGGTGAAACACTTTAGTTAGATTTAAGGTGGAGTAGCTAGTAGTCAAGTCTCTAGAGTGCCCAAGTGAGGATATTATATGGATGGTCACAAAAAACCCTTGAGAAATGGTAGTAATTTTGTCATGCAAAAAGGGAGGATCAATATAAGGTATAAGGAGCATACCATGTAAGTGACAATGCAATTAAGAGCCTTCCTAAGCTTAGGAAAATCAATCTTAAGAGACATATCTCTTTGTAGCCCTTATAACGATGATTACTTAGATATCTCACTCAACATTGATTATGTACATGGTAATTTTTTTCAAGGTAAAGTTAAGGAGGTGAAATATATTCCTTTGGGTCTATTTCTTCCTAGCTATCAAACTTGATGTGCTAAGGGCCTTACTTGGGAAAAAATGATAAAAAAACAAAGGCTCGTGGAAATATAAAAATTAACCATATTTTAATCATTTCATAGCTTTTACTTTTTTCTCTCATCCCACTTGGTGTATAAATTTATAATCATTAATAAACTTCTTTGCAAATTTCACCATTCTATCATGGACGTTTATATCAATAACTAAAAAAAGTGCTTCAATCTAATTTAAAACTCCCTTCTCCTCAATTATTTACCATTATACAAATCTAAAAGATTGAGAAAATTACATATAGCTTGTTTGCACTCATGTAGTATTTTCCTACTCCTACAATACAGGGTTGTAGTATCATGATTAGCATCAACTCTAAGTGTTTTTTTCGTGGGAAAATACTCAGGTTTAGATGATGCAAAACATGATGCTAATGAGTTTGTCATGTTTTGCATCAGCTTTGCATTGATGTGGCATAATTTACGTGTCATGTTTTTTATGTGAGCTTTGGCAATGTCACATTAGTGATGAAAAAATATGATGTGAAAGATTGCATGCATCTTGTAGTGTTGTGTTGTGCCACATGTTATTGTAACAAAATATTCATAAAGTTGCTTTTGTGTCACTTTTACATCAAAAGCATGTTTATATATTATTTAAGCATCAAGGTGCATCAATATGGGTGTCAATTTTTAAGATGCAGTGTTATTGTTGCATCATGTTTGCAAATGTTTAGTCACATTTTGTGTCTTATTTGCATCTTATAAACATTTGTTACATCAATATTCATTTGTGATAGTGTCATGTATGTGTCGTCATTATTAATTTTTGTATCGTATTACTGTCATATTACATCACTCATACATTGTGTTAAAATTGTTTATGCATTCTTATTATTTATTTTGCATCATGTTAGCATCGTTTTAGCATCATAGTTAGCGTGTTTTGCATAATAATAATGTCAAAACTACATAGTTTTATTGTCAAATTTGTGAAATAATTTTTAGTAATGATTTAATTTTTTTTGTAATTTTACGTTATTGATTTTGTAATAATTTTTAGTTATTTAACTATTGAGCTTTTTTTTTAACTAGGGGAATCTACAATTGGGGCGGGGCTCATACTCATGTGACATGGGGTCGATTCACATCTTCTACTACTATACCACTAGGTGCACCTACACAACCCCCCAACATGGGGCACGGGTAAGCCAGGGTTTGAACCTATGACATTTCAAGGAGTGCCTAAACAATAAACTCTATCACCAGTCGATCTACACCCCAAGGATTAATTTTAATCAAATATTATTGATTAATTAGTTATTTATTATTAATTTATTTATTATTATTATTAATTACTTAGTTATTATTAATTAATTAATTGTTAATAATTAATTAGTTGTTATTAATCAATTAGTTATTATTAATTAATTAATTTTTATTATTAATAGGGGAGGAAAGAGCCACTAGGGTTGGGAAGTGTTCTCTATGATCCTAAGGGTAACAAGGAAATAGATTTTACATGGGGGGCTTAAGAGTCAACATTAATAATAAATCTAGGTGGATGGAAAACTACCAAGGATTGGGTATGCTCAAAGAAAAATGAATTGTTGTCTACTCCATCATCATATGATCCCTTATTATGAAAAGGATCCTTACAAATGTGAGATTGGATGGACTGATTTAATGATCACTAGAGTGATTAAACCTTGCTAATGATCTTGACAAAATTATATACTTCCAACAGTTCAAAGGGAAAAACAAAATGGTGAATCATCGAGATAACTCTAGTTTCTGCATGAAGGAAAGTTATATGGTAATCACCAAATAGGAACAAATTAACAAAGTTATCCCATGAAAAGTATCATCCACGCCCTAAGGATCCATCCATTGAATAAATTTATTTGCAAGAATGTGGGAAAGGTATCATTAAATCCGACACTAGTTAGTGTTAATAAATTCTTAGCTCTTGGAAAGATAAATATTATGCTATGTATTTGGTTCTTTGCATTAGGGTATGGCAAGAAGGTCTCACTGTAAACATAATCCTAGTATGGTTTCTTTTCAAAGTGAGCCCTAGTGATATTCAAGTTAGGGTGGTGGGTTATGTCTTTAGTGTGGATGCTCTTACACTGGTTGTTACTTCTAACGCTTTTGATTCACGTTCTTTTTTGGCTTAAATTGGATTTGAGATGTAATTTATAATCTGATTTTTTGGCTCTTAAAGGTTTGGGTATACTTTGTGAGGCTATGTTCTCTAGTTGAATAATATCTAAGGCACATCTTTGCTCAAGGGAAAACATTGCATGTTTCCATTATGTAAATAATTATTGCATCATCTATGAATTGTATTTGTTTAGCAAAGGCATTAGACATTGTGATGGAGAAATGAATAAGAAGAAAATTTTCATGGAGAATCTACCAAGAAGAGAATCTAATGGGAGGATAGATGGCATGAACTTGTTGAAAATACAACATAAGGAGATATATCTAAGCACGGTTGAAATGAAATTCTTCATGCATTCACAAAGGAAAAATCAATTTGAGCTTGAGGAGATGACACGAACCCTAAGCACACAGGTTGATACTATGGTGAAATACCTTGGCCTATCTTTGGAGAATTTCAAGACTTATCCTCCTATAGTTTGTTGTACCACTGAAAAATTCAGTCATTTTCATATTGAAGTAAAAAAGGAAACTAGAAAGGAATCTTTCTCTTCAATACAACCAAACATGGAGCAAAGAAATGGTGAGCCTAGTTGGAATGATCGTGCTGGAACTAGTGGAAGAATCCCCCACGGGATTCTTATTTTTATTTTATGCTAATTTTTTGACATGTACTGCCATATTACATTACTTTTGAACCAGTTTGTTAGGCATTAAACTTGCCAATATTTTGGTCCTAATTCTAGAATAGGTCAAGTCATATTTTGGTTTTAGAAAGACCTCCTCGTTTTGTTTGAAGGCCTCCACCAATACTCATATTTTGCAGTACATGGTTGTATGGTTGGGATACAACTCTTTCTAATAAAAATATAATTGTTTGTATCAAATACTAATACAAATACTATTACTATTACTATTACTAATATAATTATTAATTATTGGTTTTAAAATATTTAAATATTGATGAGATTGGTGAATAATGTAAGTCTATTTTACAACATACTAATCATGAGAGAAAAAATATGCATGTATATATAAAACACAATACCCCACTAACATTAAGTGAATTTCACACCATGAGAGACAAAAACCATGTATCCATAAACCCAACTATGACATTTAACTATACTGACATTCAACCAATTGCACACAATGGAAGCAAAAAATTATTTATATATAAATGCGATGATTAAATTTTAAATTAACAATGTAGTTTCTCTACCTCTAAACAACTCACACACAACCACCTCAAGGAAATGTTGACTTTCTATACAACATTACATGAAAAAAATGTACACATATAAGGAAGCTAAATAAATTTGAAACCATAAGTTGATTGAACTATTGTTACTTCCCTCATCATTTGTACCATCCTTAGTTTTTGAACCCTTCTCATACTCACTATATAGGAACATAATAAATGAGCATAGTTCAATAAAATACAATATTGCTAACATTTAAAGATGTAATAAAAAAACATATACATTAAAAGTTGTCAATGCCCTTTGATTCTTTCAAGTCATCATGATCATCATCAATCTAGAAGAATATATTACGTTTAAATCAATGAATAAATAAATCCAACTATTTCCAAGTTTAAAAATAAACATATAATTAACACTTAAAATTACATTGGGCATGGGCTCCATATTTCCACCATTATTTCATAACCATTCCCCAAGGAATATTTTAATTCCTCATTAGTGGGCACACAACTATACTCATTTAAATGTATGCAATAAGAGAAAACAATATTTAGTAGTGACATATATTAGGCTACTATATTAGAGTACTAGTACAAAAATGACAAATTTTTAACTTTGTGACAAACAAAGTTAGTCACAACATTTTTTATAAGCTGAATACTACCAAATTTGAGCAACTTTGATGTATTTTAAGTGGCATAGCTATAATAAAGTATTAACGTAAACTACTTATATAAATCAAGGGTATACATATATGAATAGAAAATGACTATGTGAATATAAATTAGTGATTTTATTACTTATATGCAGTTGAAATTCAGTATATAGTGTAGTTATTTTAGTATGCTTTATGTTATAGCCCAAACAAAAACTTATTTGTTCGTGATGACAATTCAAAAGACGACACTTCAAGTGTCATTGTTCATTCACAAAAAAATGGATGGAAGAGCCTTGATTTGACCTCTTTAGATATGGCCCTGAACATTTAGGTAAACTTCAGTTATTCCCAAGCATCCTAAAAATTTATAATCCTTCAAAAGAGCCTATTCACACCCAATGATCATGCATGACGCGAGTCATTCACTTCTTATATTTGATTTTCCAACGAATTCAAGAAAACATTGCATTCTCTTTTTGCATATACTTTTCCAGCGAACCATTATGCTTCCCTTGTTTTACGTGAAAATTCCTCAAAAAAAAAGAAAAATATATCAAAATTCGGAAAGTGAGGGAGCTAGGGTGGTTTCGTGAACCATCTGCTCAGTTACAACTTCTCCCAACCGCATGGTAACAATCCTCATTAACTATAAAAGTAAGTGAGCCAAACCAAATGGGAGAGCTTCTTGATTGTAATGTTATGCTGGAGGAATTACTAGCCATACATTCTCCTCCCCTTTATATATTTGACTATGATCATTGATTGTTATCCCTGTATCTTGAAGGTATTTCCCTCAAATGGTTTATACCCTTGTGTATGTAGAGATTTGGAGTGGGACTTGTGGACAACTTGAGTATGGGAGACCTACAGTTTTGGTTTCGATGAGGTGCCTAGTAGAACATGGTATGATTTTATACTTTTTCTGTTATTCATTGAATATTGGACATCTTTCCCTTCCTTATTTACTATGTTAATTATTGTATAAAATTTGGATCATGTTTTATTGTGAATTGAATTAACTAGGTTCATTTCTATGTTATATTTTGATTTCAATAATTTTATTATAGCTAAGTTTGTTTGAGGAGGGTATTGTATTTATGTTGTAGGTTTTTTGGAGATAAAGAAAGGAGTATATTTGAAGGATCAAAAGAAAATCTAGGGCTAGCCTTCATAAACAAGGTAAATGCACTATATTATTTTTCTTCAATCTTTTAATATAAATGTGCTTGGTCTTAATTGGTAATAAAGATTCTAAATTGCTTGCAATCAAACCCTTAGAGTCTAAATTGCTTGCAATCAAACCCTTAGGTGTCTACCTAGATGAACCTAGTATGTTGGTGATATAGCCCCAATCATTTGAATTTTTTCCTTAACAACATAATTGACGACTCTATTGGGGAACCATATGATGTCCGTATCTTTTGGTTATTTCCTTTATTGTGTTTGAGTTGTTTAATCCTTTTTTAGGTTGGAACATACCTTGGATTACCGAAGAAACCTTTAGGCTTTTATTTTTATGAGTTTCATTCTTGTTTTTCAAACCTATCAAGATTCATTTGTTTCCTATAGTACTTAGAGAAGTGATTCCCCTAGTATCTCGCATGCAATCTTATGCATAGTAGTGAATCATTCACTAGAAACCTAAGGCACAAGTGTGAGTTCCCTAAAAGTGTGAATTTTTCACATTTTTCTTCATCTTTTAGGATTGACTCAGTGTTTTTAAAAGTTAGTGTGTTGGGTTCCTACATGGCCCCTCTGGATAAGTATGGATGTTGTTTGATCATTTTCAACTTGATATTTGAATCAACTTAAGGTGGAAAGTCTTTTAAAAGGTGTCCTTGTTTTATTTTCTTTTCATTGTTTTTGATTTGGTAGACCTTGAAAGTGAAAGTTTAGAACACAATTCTTCATGTTTATGTCTTTGATTGCATAATTTGTAAGCAATAATTAAGATTTATCAAACCATGTTTCCTAGTAAACCAAATTGAATGTTTGACTCTATAAAACTTGTGTTTTTCTTTTTTTCTCAAGCTTGTCAAGTCTATATGGTTGAAAAGTCCTCTGTTTGAGGTTGCTTTCATTTGCAGTGATAGGGATATCAATTTTTATTTTATTTGTTTTATTGCATTAGTGTCGTTGTCCATTAAATAATTCATTTTATTTTATGGAAAAGTAAAAATTTGGATCATTAAAAAAATGCACTTTGGTTTATGTGAATTGCAAGTTTTCATTTGGAAGTATGTTCACATTTAGCATCAAAAGGAAATTTTGTATTTGGTTTGTGAGATTGCAATTGCATTTAAGATTGAGTGATGAGTCTTTATTTAAACTTAGAAGTTGAGTTGCATTTACATTTAAGATTAAGTCTCCATTTGCATTTGAAAGACTAAGGTTGTATTAGTTTTTCAAAAAATCAATTGTTTTTAAGTTTGCATTTGCATTTAAAACAATACATTTTGCATTCAAAATCCCAATGTCCATTGAAAATTTCGAAATTTGAAAAGGTTTGCATCTAAATTTGAAAGATTTTAAGGATTTGCATTGGAATTTAAAAGAGAAATTTTTCATTTTGAAACAAGTGCAATTGGAAGAGTTGTTTCAATGGTTTTAAAAGTGTTCCATATTTCATTAAAAAGAGAAAAATTAATGCATCTACACTTGAATATATTTAGTTGCATTTAATAGTGCTTCATTTGTCATTTTATAAAGTGTAAACAAGTGGTATGCATTTTAAATTGTTTAGGTACACTTAGTTCTTTTCTTTAGAAAAGTTGATTGAAACTGCATCCTGAATAAGCAAGAAGTAATTGGAAAAGGACAAGAGGTTTCTCTTTTAGCAATAAACTTAGCTAATAGTCTAGGATTTAGTACTTTGGAGATAGGTGTTGTGAGCAAAAGCCTTTGAATTCATAGAAGATTGGAAACTAGGAACTATTAAAGAGATTCAAAACCCATTAATAGCATGAAGTACTTGTTAGGAAAGCACCCCTCAAACAGGCATCAAATGGTAGGTAAAGCTAGTCCAAGTGGAAAAATTATCTTGGTTCTACGATAAGTGGGTTTATGCATATATGGGGGTTGATTAGGTGTTGAAAGTCCTTAGGATAACTCCACTTCTCACTAATATCTTTGGGACTATAAATTCTCTCTTATATTCCTTTCCCATTCGCAAAATCCCTTTTTAGTGACCATCATGCCCGACTACCTAAAGTGAAGTCGTAACCCTAGTTTCCTTTCCTATATTCCTCCTAGGTAACTACAAGGGGAATATTTGAGGCATATGAATACAACAAAGAGTATTCATCCCAAATCCTTGGGAGGCTATTTTCCAAAGGAAAGTGCTTGCATCCTTAGTGATTGGTCCATGGGAGTAGGGTAACTGTCTTTTGATCTTAGTTTGTTGGACTTTGAAACGGATCATCCTAGGATAATCTCTGGAAGAAACCCAATTACACCTCTTCACTAAATAGTATTTGGTCCTAAACAACCAAACACTTGTCATTGGAAGAGTATATATGCTTGTTGTAATGCTTTCATAAAATTTCTAGTGTGTGTTGTTTGTTTTTTTATTTTTGTAGACTTATTCTTTGTGTCTTCTATGAGACACCATAGTTGATTAACCTTTATGTAGGTAAATAAGGATCCAAGACCAATACAATAAAAAAAGAGAGGACCTTGTGCCAAGGTGATAATGATATTACAATAAACCACTCGCTTTGGGGGTAGAGGAAGAAAATCAAGAATCATAAACAAAACAAGTGGAAGAAGAAAGCAACTCAAGTTCTAGTGAGTCTGAGAGTTTGTCTAAAGAAGGAAATTTTAGTGGTGTTGAAGGTTAGTCGAATAACTCCCCCACATTTGTTTCTTCTCATCCTAAGGAGAATCTAGTTCCCATTTTAATTGAGGATCTCTTAGATCCTATAGGAGTTTTGAACCCATCACAAAGTCCTACTTTTATCCAAGAAGATGGTTTTCATATCCTTAGGTACAACAATCCATTGCCTCACTTATTTAATATGGAAAATATAGGAGAAGCACCTAGTACTAGGGAAGTAACTCCCCTAGTCATTTCTACTCTTGTTGGAGAAGTAAGTTTAAATATGTCATCCATAGTAAGATTAGGATGGAACCCATCATCCTCTATGATACTTACTAGTAGAGCTTCCTTAGCTACACAAAGCACAAATCATTGTTCTTTTGGATTGAAATTTCTAGGATTTTAGTCAATACCTTCCAATATTACTCGTACATCAACTTTTACCACTGCTTCAGGTAGTGTCCCATCAATTCATTTTCCTAATTTCCCACTCTTCATTAGACAAATGTTCATTCCTAACCCATCCAATGTAACTGGAGATTTTGGTGGCTCTATCCTACCCTGGATAAACTTACATTAGAGGAAATTTCAACTCAAAATGGGCCTCCTAAGGAAAATTAATAAAATAATAGTTAAAATAATAAAATAATATTTATTAATTTTGGAGGAAGNGTTCGTATTTTCGACATATCCCCCTGTGTTTTTAATCAAATTTCGATCGGGAGAGCTCGTTGGATGTGGAATTAAATTTTGCATCCAACGAGTACCCACTCGGCATACTTTTGACAGGCCCCACTACCCCAAAAACAAGAAATACCTGAAAAAACGTGATGATGATGTCATCATCACTTTTTTCAGGTATTTCTTGTTTTTGGGGTAGAGAGGCCCGTCAAAGTATGTCGAGTGGGTACTCGTTGGATGCCAAATTTAATTTTTCATCCAACGAGCTCTCTCGATTGAAATTTGAGTAAAAACACAGGGAGTTATGTCGAAAATACGAACAAAAAAGTAGTTTTTTTTATGATACATATCCCCAAATTTATATTAAAAAATTGTTTCAGAGGTGATCCCTTTTTTAATTTCAAATCATTTTTATTGGATAATACATAATGACATGGAATTTGTATTATTTTTGGAAGGCCCATTTTAAATTGAAATTTCCTCTAATGCCTTTTAAATCACTTAGAGGCATGAGTACTAGTAATACCTTTACATCAAATATATCGCAAGGTAATACATTTGGACTAGGGAGGACTAGTACTAGATTTCCTTAGGGGAGGTATGTTCCATAAGGAAATCATCACCTTTTCAATGTAGGAGGCACAAATTTGGTTAACCCTGCATTTGTGAATACCTTACAGAGTAACAAACCTTTAGGAGGAATGTGAGGTGATTTTGGAGTAGATTTTACTTGTTTTGTACAAACCCAAACTGGTCATAACTTTGTACCAAATAATCAAATTTTCATAAACCATGTAACTCCTTATAGTCTAGGATAGTCTTTTTTGAACACGAACCAATGGACAACTAATGCTCCTATATATTAAAATTCCATGGCTCATAAAAAGTTTCCATTTTTTGCTACTTTGAATTTGTTATATCTTATGAAATTAACCAATGATCTGGTTTTACATGACCCTATATGGCCATCCATCCCTACTAAAATACCTTCAAACATTCGTAAGTTTGAAGGGAAACCTAAGGAATATATGGTGAACCATGTGATGACTTTTCATCTCTAGTGATATTCTAACTCTATAATGGATGATTCCATTAGATTGCAACTCGTTGAGAGGAATTTAAACTGGATGAAAGCTAATTTGTATATTGAATTTCCATGAGAACCTTTCCAAAACTTTAACTCAGTTGTGATGACATTTTACAATCACTTTCAGTTTCCACTTCACTATGATATTGTGAAGGAATTATTGACTTCATTTAGGAAAGATAAATATACTCATATCTCTTACCACAACCATGAGCAACACATGATACGAAGATTAATTAAATCTTATATCCCTAATGAATTCCTAACTTATTTTTGCTTTAAGCCCTTACAATATTTTTATTGTGAAGGATGTGGCTCTTTTAGGGATTCAAACTGAAGAGAAAGCTATTATCAAAGCTCAACAACTAGATTTGGTTTACTCCCAATATAGAATGTTGTATGAAATTTTCACCACTACTTCTAGAGAAGAAGTTTATCCAACCAAACTTACCCTTGGAACTCATGTTGATGGTGTGATTGGTTTAGTTGAAAGTAACTCAGCTAGCTAGGGTATGGACCTTACTAGTAAAAATCACCGGTAGTTGGAAAAAACAACACACAGAATCCCAAACCCAATCCTCTCTTGAATGCTTTGTCAGTACAAACATCCAATCCTAAGGGAAACTAGTATCCCAGGAGGAGGGGAAAAAAGAATAAGAAAACTGGGAATAAAGGGAATAATAATGCAACCAATTATAATAACAATGATGTTGGTGGGGGGAAAAGGAAAAGGTAAAGTTAAGTTTTTGTGTCAATTGTGTAAGGATTATCGCTTAACCTACAAATTCCCTAATATAGTTATTATTAGCACAATAGGAAGGCAAGTCCCAACCTATTATGTTGACTAATTCATTTCCGCATCAATAGATAGTTGCTCACCAAAACCCTACACCTCCAGAAAGGGGAAATTAGGGTGCTTCCTCACAAGGGGGAAACATAAGACAAAGTGAAGATTGTATATGTCAACGGGATGTAAATATATAGACTAGCAATAAAACTTACGAAAAAACTACGTCTAGGTCCAAAGGAAAGGAAAATATTGAATCTGAAGTAACTTCATCATTGCACGTAGAGAAGTTGGAAAATGATATTATGCCTAGAATTAAGAAAGGTGTTGAAAATAAGGAAACATACAATACTAATGCAAATGATTCCCAATATTATAGCATAGTAGAATATCTGACACAAGATCCTTGTGCAATACCCACTCTCGAAGTCCTCCAAAATTGTCCAACTCGACAAAAGACCCTTCTCTCATCCTTAGGAGTTACAGATCCCATGAAAATTTAGGTAATAACCTTTGATTTTGAAGTTTGGTAGCTTCGCTTACCCCATCATGTGGTGTTTCAAGTTTAGGTTTCATCTAGAAAGTCTAAAATGCATCACATTGTTGTTGATGAGGGTGCCTCCACATGTGTTGTGTCTTAGTCATGTTGAAAGGCTATAGTCTCACCTGAATTAGTTTCTCTTGTGACCATATTAAAATATTTTGATGGCCATCTTTTCAAATCTCAAGGAATTATCCCTGTTCTTCTAGTGGAGCTATGGGGGGAAACAATAGAGAATTATGTGGAAGTTGTTGTTTCTCCACTTCACTATAATCTATTACTAGGAAGGAGATGGACCCAAGATATGATGGCACTAGTCTCATCAATATTTCATGCTATTAAATTTCCCCATGAAGAAATGATTGTTATGATTGATCAATTAGCATTAAGTGGAAATAATTTTGACCAAGATAATTGTTCTAATATTCCCCTTGTAATATATTCCATAGTGCATTGTTAGAATTTCGATTTGGGTATGTATCATACATTAATGGGAACATTTAACTTACCCACTCCTAAGTTGGGATGGATAGACAAGCTTCTTATTGCTGCTAGGAGACGAGATTGAGTGCTTGCTATCCATGCTAATGATCTTGCAATACACACAATTTCCATAGATTGAATGAATTTCACATCTAAGGTGCCTCAATTTAATACTTCTTACTTTAATGACCCTTGGAAGCTACCTGAACCTTCAAATGAAGCTAGGTGTATTCATATGACTTCGACGTTGTATCCGACCGAGATAGCTTACCAAGCCACAATTTCAAGAGAAACAGACAATGTTGGTCTACATTCCATTGTGGAACTAGATGACCAGTATTCGATGCTCATTTTGGATATCAATTCTTTACCTTTTATGACCCTTTATATATTTTGTATCCCTCTGATGAAGCTATCATTGAGTAAATGTATTTAGGGGATAGACCTTGGAGACACATCCACCAACGTGCATCATTTTTTCCAATTAAAAGTGACTTAAGAATTGATGTTGATAGAACCATCAAACATGGTCCTATGGAATGGTATGGTATCCCTCTTGCATATTCCCAAGTATATGCTAAGGGGAAAGAAAGTATTTCAAACGGTACTAGATGAAGGAGCTTCGACTTCGGTGTTGTCTCTAACTTGTTGGAAGGCTCTCAGCTCTCTTGAGCTTGTCACATCACCTACGACCCTTAAAGCCTTTGACAGACGAGGTTTCCAACCCCATGGTCTCATATCATCCCTATCGGTCGAGCTGGGGGGGAAAACCATTTCCATCCAAGTAGAAGTGGTAGATGCCCCTTTAGATTACAACCTCCTTCTAAGAAGGAATTGGTTCTATTCCATGACTGTTGTTGCCTCAACAGTATTTCGAACAATCCAATTCCCACATCTAGGGAGAATTGTTACTATTGATCAGCTTGATTTCTGTACGCCAAATGTTACTACCTCCACGGCTAATAACATCCCCATGTTAGGCCAGTCCCCTCCTCCTTACCAGTCAATTGGGGTAGGCATGTTGAAGGATTCATCCCTTATGGGGATTTTTCCATCCACTCCTCCTAGCACGGATACCGTGACAATCCATATGATCGCCTCATTTGATTATGAGCCTAAGGGAAAACATGTTGCTAAGTCCACCTCGTTGAGTCCACACCAAGGTATGTATGACACCATTCAAACCTTTTTCGATGATCACATTGATGACCTTCATCTAGTGGCTTCAGATCCTTACCATTTACTGTACTGGTTAGAACCTTCTCTTCCTGTTCTAGATTATCTCTCTGAGAATTTCCCTTCTAATGAGTCCATTATGGAGATCATGAATACAAATGATCCCATTTGGGAGGATGACCATCATAGATCCATGTTCCTCCACAACACCAGTTCGGTTAGCCATAATTTTGCATCCTTGTTTCCTACTGATATTGTCAACGTTCCTCAAAGTCCTATATTTTTGCAAGATACAGATTCTGAAGGAAACCTTTGCAACATTATTCAGACGAACCCGATTGACATATCAGCCAAGCCTGATGTTATCGATCATGTTCATGTTGGGCAAAACTGCTCAGTAGATGAACCCGAAGCATATAAGGCACTTTTTAAGGAATTCCGTGATATTTTTTCCTGGTCCTATGAAGAGATGTCGGGGATTGACCCATCCATTGTGGTCCATGAGATTAAAACCTATCCCATGGCTAAACCTATCAGGAAGAAACTTAGGCAGGTCCATCCTCGAAAGGTCGCAGCTATTAAAGCTGAAATTGAGAAACTTCTCAAAGCTGAGTTTATTTATCCTGTACCCCTGATGGAATGGGTATCAAACGTTGTCCCTATCAATAAAAACCATGGCACCATTAGAGTCTATATCGATTTTAGGGATTTGAATAAATCTTGTCCCACAGAGAACTTTCTGACTTCGCACATCGATCAGATTATCAACAACTCTGCTGGAAGTGTCATCTTTTCATTCATGGATGGCTTCTCTGGCTATAATCAGATTGAGATATTACACTCCTATGAGCATAAGATGGAATTCATTTGCACATGGGGAACCTTTGCATATAAGAAGTTACCTTTCGGCTTGAAAAATGCTAGAGCCACATTCCAACATGCGATGTCCTATGCGTTTCACGATATTAAACATATTGTTGAACCGTACCTTGACGACCTCCCTGCTCATTCACAGCGATGGGAGGACCACCCTGCTCATCTTAGAGACATATTCCTGAGATGTCGTCATTATAATATACGGCTCAATCCACATAAATGTGTTTTTTTGCGTTGAGACAAGACGTCTGCTAGGCTTTGTGGTATCCAAAGATGGCATCTGGATCGATCCTTTGAAGATTTTCGCTATTTTAGATCTACCAGCCCCAACTAATCTCCATGAACTCCAAAGTTTGCAAGGGAAGGCAAACTTTCTCCGTCGTTTCATGTGCAATTTTGCAGAGAAAATGCACGGTTATATGCATCTCCTCAAGAAGAACACTCCATTCTTCTGGGATGACCAGGCCCAATGTGCCTTTGATAATCTTAAGCATGCTCTGACTCATTCACCCGTGATACACCCCATGGATTATTCAAATGGATTTCTCTTGCATATTACTGCCTCCGCTACTACCATTGCTATGCTTTTAGTGCAAGACAATCTCCATGGTCAGGAGCATGTGATTTATTACGCCAGTAAGAATCTTATGGATTTCAAAACCCATTATTCACATGTGGAGAAGTTAGCATTGGCTACGGTCATTATTGTACAAAAGTTTCATCACTACATTCTGCTCCGCACTACCACCGTATTGGCAGACCAGAACCTGATGTATTACATCCTAACTCATCAGGTGCTCGGGGGCAAGTACTCCCGCTGGATCGTTATTCTTCAGGAGTTTGATCTGGAGTTTTCCAAGGCCACATCAAAGAAATCCTTGGTCTTTGCAGAGCTTATGTGTGATCTTCCCTGTGCTACAATGGTATTTGAGCCCGGTGATTCATTTTCGGATGAATTCTTGTTCCTGATTAGCACTACTGATCCTTGGTATGAAGATTTGCTAATTTATCTCCAAACACAGCGATTTCAGCCGCATTTATCTCGCAATGATCGTCGCCGTATCCGTCACCACGTGAAATACTATCTTATCTTGAATGATACCTTGTATAGACGTGGGATTGACTCTATTCTTTTGCGATGCCTCACTCATGAGGACGCTGAACATTTGTTGAATGAGTGCCACTCTAGAGCATGTGGCGGTCATTTATCTGGGATGGCTACAACCCAAAAAATCCTTCGTGCTGGATATTTCTAGCCTTATGTCTTCAAAGACTGTCATGAGGCTATTAAGAAATGCCCACCTTGTCAACATTTTTATCCTAAAAAGCGCACCCATCTTGCTCCGCTACACCCCATCATTGCCGTTGGCCCATTCGCCAAATGGGGGATTGACTTCATGCATTGTAATCCTACCTCAGCCGGGGGGCATGGTTACATCATCGTAGCCATTGATTATTTCACAAAATGGGCTGAGGCCATGCCTACATATGCAGAATATGGTAAGACTATCGCTCTCTTCTTGTTCAATCATATCATAGCTAGATTCAGAGTTCTGCAGTCCATCGTTACTAATCACAGATCCCATTTCCGTAATCAAATGATGGAGGAACTGAGTTCCAAGCTAGGTTTTCTCCATGAAAACTCTATGTCGTATTATCCACAAGCTAATGTTTAGGTAGAGGCCATTGACAAAGTTTTGAAAACTATGCTTCATCGAATGGTTAGAGATCATAATTCCAACTGGCACCACATTCTTTTCTCCGCTCTTTGGGCTTATCAAAATTCTGTGAAAACAACTACTAGTTTCATGCCATTCCAGCTTGTCTATGGACTTGAGGATGTCTTACGGATCCAATGTCAGATTCCATCCTTACAACTGGCCGTCGAACTTCTCCCAGACACTTTCACAGAGGAAGAAATATTTTTTTACTTGAGTAACCTTGATGAGACTCAGAGAGATGCTGCCTTGGCTAATGAGGCACATAAGAAATGCGTCAAGGTGCAGTACAATAAATCCGTCCAACCTTGTGTCTTTAACGAGGGTGACCTAGTATTGACTTATGATTAGGGATATGACAAACTAGGGAAGGATAAATTCGAGTCCATGTGGTACGGACCTTTCGTTATTTCTAAGGTGTTAGAGAAAGGAGCTTACGAGCTCATTGATTATGATGAAATCCCTTTGGGGAAACCTCGCAATGGGTTGTACCTGAAAAGGTACTATTCCTAGGTCTTTCTTAGATAGTATCTTGTATATATATATATATATATTGATTGACTTTCAGTGTGCTTTTAGTATTTTCAAGATGGTTTTGAGTTTAGTGTCCGCATCTGTTTATCCCATGTTTTGGTCATGCAGATGGATTTCTATGGCTTCATTGATGGTGCTTGCCACCACATCTTGAATCTCACCTCGGTTGCTTGGGTCCTCTATTCCCTAACTGAAGATTTGGTCAGTTCAGGAGTGGTTTGTATAGGTCCCGCTACTAATAAAATCGTCGAGTATGAAGCGGTCATCGGTGTTCTGACTGAAGTTGCCTCCCAGAATGTTTGTGATCTAGTAGTCTTGATGGACTCACAGCTCATGGTTTTCCATTTAAACCATGTCTACACCATTAGAAACCCGGTGCTCCTCTGCCTCTTCCGAAGAGTGCGTTTGCTAGAAAGATCATTTGAAACTATTAATTATAGGCATATCCCTGGGGAACATAATGTAGTGGCTAACTCATTGGCTAATTACATCCTATATTGGTATATTGGCCATTCATGACATCAAATCAAACATGGTACATTGTAAATAAAGATTCAAAGACACATAAAACTCATAGAAAATGCATTTTCCATTTGAAACATTAAAACACCGTGTAAAAGTATGTATATATATATATATATATATATATACAAAAATGTTTACAAAAAATAGGTCCCAAGACCTCATCTGAAGCACGTAGGCTTTCAGTAAAAATCATTATACAAAATCCTAAAGCTGTCAGCTTTTAGTACATATCTCATACACTAGTGGTGCTCATGATAGCACATCATTGCTCGAGCTACTCTGTGTAGCAGCCTACTGAATCGAGCTGGTACTCCCACTGTGGATCTCTAATATCTCATTAGGAGGTCATCTATGTCAGCATCTGGGATATCCAAGGTCAACCTCTCCAGGTTTTCCTCCAGCTCCCTGGTGATATCATCACCCCATGGTACAAAGCGGGCTCTAGCTCGCCTATCCAATGAAGTTGCTCCTCCAGATAGCACTGCTCCCACATCTGCATGAGAATATATAGGTCTCGTCACTTAACATAAAAAATACAAAAAAATAAAAAACATAAAAAAAAATCATCCATTTTAGGGTTTCTTTCTTCTTACCGATGTCACCCCACTGTCCGCCAGGTGGGAGTGGTAGGTTAGGATCTTCGGTGAATTCCGTGCCTGCATAAGCATAATCCTCAACCATGAGGATCTGATCTCATAGCCATCTGAAGAATGAATCACTGAACTTCACCCTTCCCCTACCCGCTCCTATGCAAGCCATGACCTAGACCCACCTCAGCATACAGGGGTCTCGTGCTCTCAGACTCCGGAAGACCACCTGAGGTCTCATCTGTGGAACCCGCTCAAAGAAGAAGCAGGCTAAAATGGAACCAAAGCCAAACTGCTTTAGCTCACCCTGCCGAAACTTAATCAGTTGATCCTTGAATATTGGAAGCATGGCTTCTTCCCAGTTGAACACCGTGGGTGCAATGGCCTCTATGGCATACAACATGTGTGCCCTAGAATCCTGGTGCACATCCTGACTCGTGGCCACCCTCTGCATGGAAAATAGGACGATCCGTAGGGCCCTATCCATCACTTCTTTGATGGGGATCTTCTTCACCGATGTACCTGTCCCTGGTGCACAGTGATGATCTATAAGCTCTCGAGTGGTAATATCCTCTCCATGGGATCCTATCAATGAGATGGGGGCACCCCGTCTCGAGAGACCTGTCAAGAAGTAGATGTCCTCTACTTCCACCGTAAGGATATGGGCCCCCACCTCGAAATACTACTGCTCTGGATTCCACATTTGTAGTATGTGTTCCAGTAATCGCTCATGTGACACCATGCTTGGGGTCTTCAAGAACTTCAGGAGCCCACAGTCCTGTAATGCGGCAATACAACCTGCATTTCTTTCAGCAGCAACATCCTCATTGTCATGCGTTCTTTCTTTCCATATCACCATGTTTCCCCGAGGTTGTTGTAGTCTGATAAAAAACCGGGTGGCTTCCCTGATCAACACTCTGCAACAACTATATAAATAACATTATATAAACCAAACGAATATACTCATGAAAAAACACACCAAAAAAAATTATTTTTTCAAATTATATTTGTACTATTAGAAAGATGTATACATGCTGCCTCGAGGAAGTTGTACTCCTATGACCAACTATTGTGGATATGCACTGATCACTACCCTGCAAAGTAAATATAGAAAATTTAAATAAAATAATAACAATAGACTAACGAAAAATGCTTAAGATGTTAAATTAATTAATAAAAGGTTGGGTAAATTGTTAGATGTACCACTCCCATAGTAACTGTGTTTGTATCTACTCGCTTCAAATTGTAATTAATAAGCAACTCTTCCCCTTTAGTTATTTATTTAATGGCACAAACAAAAACACGGTTTCCTTCATGCCACTCAAATATGCAATTGGGTTTTTTAATTGTAGATCCTGGTTGTGTACTGATTATAAACCCCGCAATATTCCCTGCGGCTTTTGTCCATCCATCAATGTACAACGTTGCTCCTTTATTTTGATCTTTGTGTTTCAGCTGTAAATAGTTTGCTGACAATCCATATGCGCGCACACTTCATGAATATTGAACCAGGTGCATCCAATATTTATAGTTGTAACAGGGTTCAACATACTCCATCAAATATGTACATCTGTCGTAACTGACCTTTATGCCATCCATGCAAAACAACCCCAAACCATGTAATGATAATGGTGAAATTCGATATATCCTCTCGTTCACACAAAAAATTGTGTTTAGTTGAGGAAGATCCTTGGGTACCCATTGTTTCACTAGATGTTTTTATCTCAAGGGCACCTCGATGTCGCCTATTGTCTCATAATCATAGGAACCTAACCCCCTTCAGCGAGAAAAAATTCCATGCATTTATGAAATTTTATTCTGATCTTTTGACATCTAGTTGATATAACTCTTGTATACCTACTGGATTTCTCACTTTCATCTCTTCTTACAGAACTCCCCTCGAGGAAGAAAGATCTGACAAATACATGTTTGGTTCTACCTACACCATGGGAAAAAAGTTCAAATAAGACCTTGTTGGGTATGCATAATTCACATTAAAAAATTACAAGGAATTAAAGCATGCATCTTCCACTATCATCATAAATAGTTAGTAATTATCCCCCAAGCTTGAAAATGCATATGTTGATTAGTAAGGGATTTTTCCTTTAATTTTCTTTCATGTTCAAATTTGGAAAAATGGCCAAAAATAATTTTTGAATGCCTCCAGTTTGTATAAGAAGGAATCATCAAAATTTCAAGCCTATGTGTTGTTAATCTATGTGAGACATAGTTTCAAAATCATCATGGAATATGCTTTGATATTTGGATATAAAAAAAAGTGGACATAAAGTAATGGAATATGCGTTGAGATTTGGATTAAAAAATAAAGAGTAAAGGTGATCCCAATTCTAAAAGAGGATGATGATATGATGCTATAAGGTGAATTAACTGCCTTGCATGAGAAAATTATGTCATGGGTCATGTCATATTATTATCTCCACGACAGGGGATATATATGATTCACTCAGGTGAATTAAATTAGGAGATAGGTTCAAATTTTTCACATTTCAAATGTTTTTGATATAGTTTGTATCAAATATTTTTGGGGAATTATTTAAATTGTGATTTATCTTGCTTCCTATTTGTTTATATAAGTGACGCAGGCTTGGAACTTTGTATCCCAAGACCCGGTGGCAAGCTAACGTAAGAAAAAAATGATCATTTTATACCAGAAATCCTAATGTGGGTGGACTAGAATACGGCGGGCAGACTGTTGCTACAGTGTAAGTAGTTCTTTGCTTCAATTCTCCAAAAAAACAATTAATCTGTCCCAATTCCCCAATTCTTTTTTTATATATAATACAGTAGAGAATAGATGTATGGGTGGAATGGCGATGGCCATGAATTGAGATTTAATCCCTACCAGTCTCTAGCGTGTTTGCGGCATCTCCACCCTCTTCCCTAAGACTTGGGGCTTGGCCCGTCATTTTCCATGTACAACGATAATAATTCGAATAAATAAGGTATAATCTTCATTAATAAGTATGATATAGAAATAATAATATATCTTACATTTTAATTGTATCCTGGAGAATACTATATTAATTTTATTGAGAAGAATCTATTAATACAACTTTGTGATACAGTTAAAAAACAATGGTATCTCAGAATTGTGGTCATTGTTCAGGATTGGATCTGCACATTCGTCTTTTATCTGCTTAATAAAGTGGGATAACTAGAATAAATGAAGAAATCGTCGATGGTTGTAAGTTCACAGAATTATGTATTTAATGGGAAGATCGTTATTTTAATTTGTATCCAAGTATTATCTTCATTATAAAATTGCTATAAAAAATACTAAGGACAATGGTAGCATAGGGTTTCTAAACACATACTGTTAATCGGGTTAACTGTAGCATAGGGTTTCTAAGCATGGAGGGTTAATCGAGTTACTTAAAGAGGAATATATTTTATGTTATAGTCCCTTCCCATGGATAATATATTGGTTAAATAAAATAACTTAAATAAACTGTTATAATCAACTAAATATGGAAATAAATTGTTGATAATCAACTAAATATTTTCTAGTAAATTTTCAAATTCTCAAAACTAAAATTTAGTTGTTCTTAGTTTCCAATGTCCTTTGGAGAGTAGATCAATATAAACCTATGCAAAATTGATTGACTCCAGTGTTCAAAAACTGAAAATCCTGTGCAAAATTAGATGGACTACAAGCCATTTGTTTTTTCATTTTCTTCCAGCAAGATGTTTAGTTCATTTTTCCTTTAATCAAACAAAAGTAAATACCCCTGTTCGAGATAGTGTATCAAATCCTTATACCAAGACTCTGGAGCTATAAAAATAGGACACATATCAATCATATGCAACTCCACTTCATTTTCCCAATCCTCGTCTTCATTATTTTGACTTTCAGCCATTAACTTACAAATCCATTGTCCTTTGATTATGGTGGCTGGTTAAATTCTAAATCATATTCTTGCAAAGTTGCTACCCAATTCCCTCTTCTTTCTCCCAATTCTTTCTACACAAAAAGGGTTCTAACCGTTGGGTGAGGAATAATTATTTTGGTTCTATTCTTCGGAATGTAACTCTTGAATTGTTTTACCGCTTTAAAAACTACATATGCATGTTTATCAATGGCAGGGTAATTCAATTCAGCACCTTGTAAACCAATTCTCATGAATGATATGGGGTACTCATATCCCCTTTATTTTGTCTGTGATAGCATTGCGGCAAGCAAGTTATCATAAGCAAACGTGTATAAGATAAAATCTTTCTCAAAATCAGGACATTTGAGTGAAGGTGTGTGATCTATTGCGGTTTTGATATTATTGAATGCATCCTTTTCTATGTCAATCCATTTAAATTGTACACTTTTCTTGACCATTTGTTGCAAAGGCTTGACTATTTGCGCAAAATCAAGAACAAACCTTCGCACAAAATTTATAATCCCCATGAAAGTTTGCATGCCTTTATTATTGTGGGGTAAGGGAATCTATGCTATAGCTTCTATCCTTTTCAGGTCTATGGAGATTCCCCTTTTAGATATGATGTGACCCAATATATTTCCTTATAATACTGCAAAAACACATTTCTTAGGATTCAAGGAAATACCATACTTCTGACAGCGATCAAAAATTTGTTTTAGATGGAACATATTCTCTTCTCTTTTCTTGGAGAAAACTGTTACGTCATCCAGGTAAAATACCACACTGTGGCCAATTAAACCCTAGAAATCTATATCCATTTCCCTTTGGAAGGTTGCTCCAGCATATATGAGACCAAAAGGCATTCGTCTGTAAACAAAAGTCCCCCACTTTGTACAAAATGTGGTATTCAATCTATCATGTTCTGCTACCAAGACTTGGTTGTAGCCTGAAAACCCATCCAATAAGGAGAACAACTAAGAGCATGAAACCATATATAATATTTGCTCTTGGCGGGACTGGATAATTATCCTTGTCTAAGGCATGATTCAAATTTCTGAAATCTACACATAGTCTTATTTCACTAGACTTTTTTCTTACCGGTACCAAATTCTTCACCCACTCTGAGTATTTGACTCTGAAAATAATATTCGTATCAAGTAACTTTTTTACTTCACTTTGAATCAGGGGTTCCAGCTTGGGATGCATCTTCCTTAGTGGATGATGAAATGGTTTCACACTCTCTTTAATAGGAATAACATGTTGGATGATGTGGATATCATAATTCTTCAAATATTCATAAGTCCAAGCAAAGACATCTTTATATTGTTGAAATAAACTGATGAATTTGCTTCTCTCACCCGGTGAACAACATTTCCCCAAGTTCCCATACTTGGGTTCATCTTCTATCCCAAGATTAACTAGCTCATACTGCATAGATGAACTGTGTGTTTTAACATTGGCTGGCCTCCTGAACTTGTTATTCAAATCAAACATTCTATCCAATGTTCTGACCCCTTTAGGTATGAAGTTTCCACTTTGGATATTTGCTTGATGTTCGTCATCATCAATCACGGAGTCTTTGACATTCTCATCATCTGTTAAAAACTCCAAGATTTGCGAATCACCATTGAATACCCTTAGATTGGTGATATTGTCTGGTACAGATGGCCTGAAAATCAATTCAATTGAGCATCTATTATTAGTAGGCACTAATATTGCAGCAGAAGTAGTTAACAAGTCAGCAGCTACATTTTTCAATCTAGGGATCGAAATGATATTAAATACATTAAAATTTGTTATAAGTTCCCAAACTTCATTATGGTATCCTTTTAAATGTGGTGACAGGAAATGAATTGTATTTCGAACTTGTTTTACAATTATTTCAGAATCACCAAAAACCTTTAGATTCCTTACTTTGAATTCAATAGCCTTCTTTAAGCCATGGATTAAAGATTCATATTCTGTTGTGTTATTAGTACATTTGAACTCTAATATGCAAGAAAGAAAATGTTTATTTTTTTCTGGATCAATAAGGATACAACCGGCTCCTGATCCTTCCTAAGTTTTAGAACCATCGAAATATAACAACCAAAAATCATCTTCTAATTTGACAAAAACTAGTGTTACTCTCTAAATTAGAAACTAAATTAACTATATTACAATAAATATTGTCAGTCCATGAAAACTGAAGGAGCTCAGGCTGTGTATTTGATTCATCACTAGCTTCTTCTGCTTGATAGTTTCCAGGTTCAAGCTCCATGAAATAGTTACCCAAAACTAAATGTGAGAAATTTACAGACTCGTTTTTCCCTTCCAGTTGCGTCACATTATGCTTCATGTGGGGTTCCCTCACTACTTTGATCTGATTCTGAAAATTCTTATAGAGAAACCACAAGTGTGACCAGTTAGTTGCAAAGTACCCATTGAGTTTTGTAGACTATTCCCTGCTTAAAATCAAGGCATATGCTTCAGGTATGTTCACTGCCATGATGTCTATGAACTGGCAGACTCTTTCGTCTGCCAACAATCTAATCAGCCATCCTTCATTTCTCCTACCACCTTGATTGTTATTCTATTACACTGAATAATTTTACATGAAGAAGGTGTGGGTTGACCATTTATATTTCTGCAAACTGATAGAGGCATGTCATTTATGGAAGCTCTTAAATATACCAAACAATTATGCACATTATGGTTGAAAATATCAAAAGATAATAAAAATGGTAGAGTTTGGGATTTGGAATTTCCCCCAATGCTTCCTTCATTTATTTCTTTATCTGATTGGAGATCATCCTAGGACCTACTTGTCTGTAGATCAAAGTCTTCCAGGGGTTTCTTCTTTGTTGAGGTAAGTTGCACATTTTGAATAAAGAAATATTTGCTTTGGTTTTCTTGATATCCTCTATTATTTCATATCCCATATCACATTTTGTTGGACTTTTCTTTGTGCTTCCTGTCTTATTCTCCACAACATTCACAGGCTTACTCATCGTTGGAGCTTTCTATCTTGTTTTGACTAAATTAGGTATAGGTGAGGTTTGAGTATTATTGCTATGCGTCTTCATACTCTCCTGAATCTTCCTAATCTTGGGCAGTAATAAGCTTTCATCCATTATTGGTCCTTTTCTTCTTGTTGTGAAATTAACTGTTGAAAGTTGAACTTCCTATGTAGTGTCCTCCTCTTCTAACCCCAATGTAGGTGCACAGTCCCATAGTACCATTATTGTTTCTTGTGATTCTACCGATTCATTTGTTTTCTCTTCTTTCACTTCAAGTTTTGTTATTTGAGCATCTAGTATTTCGTTCATAACTAGAGTCATCGAATTTATCCATTGTGGACAGATTTTCTCAGAATGGGGTTCTTGATGAAAAGTGAAAAAATTGTCCATTCCAACTTCAGTGAAATTCAAAACAGAAGAACTGTACGTAGGTGGTTGGGATGGACCAATTTTATCTCTTTTCTTGAAGAATGGTTTGAGCTATTTTTTGGATGAATTGGATTCTTTATCTTTTTCTAGATCAACAATCTTGTTTGATAGATTTTGTACCATTTTAACAACATTTTCTAATTCACTTGAATGTTCCTCTTTGGGTCTAGTTAGCAGCAAATGTTTCTTACTGGTAAAGGTCCTTATATCTGATTTTGTAGTCTGTATGTTTATAATTTCAAGCTCAGCCTATACTTTCTTGGATTCTTCATAAGTTTCTACCAAAGAAGGCTTTACTAAACTCTTAACAAACATTGTTATGTCAAGGGAAAGTGCTGAAGTATAATATTCCATTAAATTTTCTTCAGCAAGTTTTGTGGCAGCACTGAAATTATTTAAATGGGCATCAAACCTCTGACTAAAGTCGTACACTTTCTCTTTCTTGTCCATCCTTAGAGCAAGCAATTCTTTAATGAGAGTGATCATGGTTCTTTGGCTACCAAACTTTCCTTTAAACAATCTTTTAAAAGTATCCCAATGTGTTATAGAATTTGTTGGTAAACCAAAATACCATGCTGACGCTTTAGCTTTGAAAGTGTGTGGAAACAGTCTACACACTACATCTTCATGCTCTACCGCTAAAATCTCTAGAGCCAAGAAAAAACTTTGCAAGTGATCATCCACACAAATTCCTTCTCCCAGATCAAACTTAGGTAATGAATTATCAGCATTCTGGGGTAAAGGATGCAAAGGAGCAGCCAGGTTGAATGGAGTTCTAGCTCTCCAAGATGGTGGTGGATTAGCCTGATTTGCATTCGAGGGTACATTTCCAACCATGATTCTACAAGGAGACTATGGTGGAGAGTTAACAGGTGACTGAAAAGGTGAACAAAACGAGGAATTTGGTCCCAACTGATCAAGTGGTTGAACAATCTCTTGTAAGGACAAATTCACTAATTCTTCCAAATTTCCCATGAAAATTGAATCTTCTGTGTAAGTGGGTGCCCTTCGAGGAGCTTTCCTTCTCCGTAAATCAGGGATTGTCTACAGTCCTCCAATATTCTTCACATAATACCTTGTATGTCTCCTAAAGTGATCAATGACCTCCAAACAAACATGGTAAAGGTGTTCTGAAGTTTCTACTTCCAGGTTTACTCATTCTTCAAAAAAACTAGTTTCAGAGTTATTACCAGTGGAATAGTTTTAAGTAAACGGATTTCCTCTACCAGCCATATACTAGCAGCCCTCCTTCTAGCACAAAAATTGTTGATGCCTGGAAAATCCCAGGTACTGATAGTAGGGATTCTCCTCAATAACCATTCCCAATTATATCGTTTATCATTTGGAATGGGGAATCCATCTGGTTAGCGGCTCGGCTACCATAGAATTAAATGAATGTTTAAATCAATTTTACCGGTTGCGTCCCGGTCTACTATTTATCTGATTTTATGTTTTATAATGAAATGAAAGTGACTATACTAAATGCAAGTGATAGTGGGTAAGAACCTCACTAGATATGCACAGGTCTTCCCTCCGTCTTACCACTCCTGCCCCACAGTCACTCTACGAAAGCAAAGAACAACTAATCTATTATAAACTAATTATAACTATCCCCAAGGAGAAAATTTATATTGAAATGAGTAAATATATTGTATTGTTTGCACACAAAATCCTACAAATAGCCATTAGATTCTTCATACATAAATACAACAGAAAAATAACACAAAGGTAGCTCTGTGAAGTTAAAACATTTATTACTCATTTTATTGCATAAGATTCATAACAGGAAATGAAATCATTCATAAACACATAAATAGTTTAGTGAGTTTAAAACGATCTCACAAATTGTACATCATGCCAAAACAGAAATAATTCCTCATTCAGCTATCCACACAACACTTTTTGAAACTCATGCAGTCCTTCCTCCAACGAAAATTCAGTTCTCTTTATTATAAAAAAAAAGTAGTTCCTCTTACAAAAAGTTTCAGCATATGAGAGCTAGAAAAAATCCTCTTTCTATTCTATTCTACCCCTACTTATACAAATTACTCATGACCCTTCAGTTATCCTAGCCACTTGGGATTCCTTAATTATTTTTCCTCTAGTGTGATCACTAAGAAAAATGGAATACAAACAAAATATTACATAAAACTGCCACGTGGACATAAAACAAATCTCTGTGTGGGACCAAGTGGTTTCTTATTAAAAACACCCCATTCTTGAGACTCTTCACTAATGACTCAATAGTCAACTGGATCCAGCACACGTGCAGCTATTTCATGTTTGGACAATAGGGATCCTATCTCCCTTACTTTTGGTGATCTCTGAATCAGTAACTCCTCAAAGAGATTCTTGTGAACTAAGGCTTGTACAATCCAAACTCCAATGGATTATTCACCGATGCTTTTGATCTTAGATATGCTTTCTTCCCCTATCTGCAGCCTATCCTGGAGGTTCTTTAAATGTTGATCTCTGGCTAGGGAATCTTGAACTTGAGTGTCTGCTGAAACTTGGCATTTATTGTGAGTTGAACACATTCTTTTGTAGAACTCATTACACTTTTCCAAAGTTTTATCAATGGTTGTTTTCAACCTTACTGATGATTTGCTACCGAAATTCAGTATTGCCAATTCCACCTTTAAGCCTCCTACATTCTTCTGAGGCATGTTCACCAAAAAGGTCAAAATGGCTCTGATCCAAGTCAGTTGGATTTGCACAAGTTCTACCACTTCTGATAACCTCTTCCTGAACTCTAATGAGTTGTGTGCTATCTCCTTTAATCTAGTCTCTATCTGTTTAATTCTATAAATTTCTCTCACCAATTTAAATTGAATCTAATTTATTTCCTTTTGCAACAAATACGCTAGACTACGAAAAGGAGAAATATCAAGTGGTTTTATGTTTTCCACCTTGAGTTGATTATCTAGCAAACTATTCTGAATTTCTAGTTCTTCAACTCTTTTGTCAATTTTTGCCCTCTGGTTCTCTATCTCTGAAACCTTGTTTTCAAGATCCTTTTTCTCTCTTTCAGTGATGATAGCTGACAATACTTAGGCATCGTTGTACGATTCCAAAATTTTATATGTTTCATTGAGTTTCTCCAATTTTGTGAGAATATCATCCTGCTTCCTTTTTAGAATTTGTCCCTCTCCTCTTTCTTTTCTTAGGGTTTCCTTCATTTGGGAAATTTTCTCCTTATACTGATCAACATCCTCAACAAATTTACCGATATTATCTACATTGGCTAGAGCTGCTGCTACACCTGCTATTGTAAGGAGTTTAGGGTCTTTATTCATCCCATAGAAAACTGTCTTTATTGTTACCATGATTTCTACAAGCTGATCACCTATGTCCAACCTTTTTTCTGATCTCATCACAATCCTTTTCTTGTTTTTATCAAAGAAAATTGTATCGAGGTTGGCTACCGCCTGTTCACGAGATGGAATGAAAGGTATTAATTCAAGCTCTAGCAAGGGAGCTGGATTTACTGTCATCATGCTACTTGATGGGACAAAAGAATCCACTGGACTATTATGGCCATGGTCCTGCTCTAGATACCCCCAATCTCGGTCTTCCTTCTCCTTTATCTTAATTTCTTCGGTTTCCCTTCTTTTACTCGATCAACCACTTCCTTTTGTATTCATTCACTCTCCTCCCTCTGCCTATGTTCTTATTCTTCCTTTTTCCACTGTGCTACCTTTACTAATCACTACTCTGCTTCTTGTAACAATCTGCAAGCTTCCTCTTCCATTTTCCTTGCAGCTTCTTCTTCTTGCTTTTGTTGTTCAGTAGTACCACTACTGCTTCCTTTTCCTCCCACAGTTGTTATTTTCTTCTTGAATCTTCTGCCTAAGGCGGCCATGTTGCATGGATTGTGGTACATCTCTCCATCTTTATCCCAATAATTTGTGTATTCAAAGTGCACTTCCGCTGGCATACAATACTTCAAAATTTTGTCCTCTAAATCATTTTTGTGAAAAAAAATTCTCCAAAATGAAAGTTTTCTAATTCTTTCACAAACTCTGGTGCAGTTTTTACCTTAGTAAACTTATAACTACCTATGCAGAAAGGTAGTTGTGGATATAGAACATTTTTCCTATCAAATAAGAAATTACTGATCCCATCTATGTAGACCTGTCTTACCACCTCTTTATTAATAACATAGTCAGTGGCATACTTCGGTAGCAAAGAAGGGGCTTTAGATCCTCCAAACATCTTAAGTACATACCTTCCTCCGAGAGGTAATAATTCCCATTCTCTCTCACCGTATCCAATTCTCTTTCAGACATGCAATTGCAGTATGTGAGGAATATTAGCTTGTAAAGAAACATTGAAGAAATCCTCATAGATGCTCTTGTAGAAACTATAGTACTTGTGCGCCCAAAAGATCTGATATGCATAATATATGGGGGTCTTGGTCTTATCCCATTTGCAATTTAGTGCTGGGAACTGGTTGGTGAAAAAAATGCAATCAATTAGGAAAGATTTCATATAAAACTCAAACTTCCTCTACATCAAACCCCCAAGTTCTACACTTATGCATGAAGACAGACTATTTTCTATGATGTTGGCCTAGTTAAAGATGGTACCCTTTGTAGCTACAAAATAAATCAATGGTACCCAACTTATCTTATAAAGCTTTCCATTTTCCCAGTCGAAAATCCATTTTAACATCAAATCTAGAAGTCGATATGGGGTACATAGGTTGGTGGTTTCACATTCTCCTAAAGGTTTCGTGCGGAACTGCTTCCCAGGAACCATCATTCTCCTTACACAATCGAAAACATCTAAGTCTAGCTCATTTATCCACTTTTCAATCAGATAGATCTAAGGTGTAGGTAGCTTACATGCTTGAGCTACATATGTCGGGTTGTAGGCAGCAAAACCTTGTCCATTAATGTTTGACAGAATCATCCTAGTTATATTCACCCTTGGAAGAATCCAGCCAATTACCTCGGCACATGGGAAGAGTTCGGGACATGTAGACACTTTCAAGATAGAGGACTTCATTATATTTGCATATATTGGTATGTATTCTAAATCCACCTCTGGGATATCCTGGTCCTTGATCATCTAATAGATTTGACCCCATCTGAATTCTGGCTCGACTCTAGTGAAGCTTTAGTGTCTTCATAGATAATTTCCACCTTCGATACTATTTCTGTCTCTGGATCATCTCCCGTAGTATGGACCCTCTTCTTTCCCTTTTTAGGCATGATGCTATATAAAAGTTGAGGCTATCAAAACACCAAACAATATCTTAGATCTATTTCAATCTATTAGTATGCATGTATGATAAATAAATACTGAACAAAACAACTATATCTGAGATTGAAAACAAACAAAAAACAGCATGAGGTCATCTTTAATCAAAATATTTACCAACTCGTTCTGAAACATCCCAAAAAGCTCCATGACATGAAGGAAACAACCTCCATGCACCTTATAACCCCAAGTTAAAACATGACTACTACTGAATAGAGCCGAGCAGCGGGCCTCTCAAGCGCTAGGTTTGAAACAAAAATTTCACTGGCTTCCCTCAAAGATGCCCTACCCATCTTGCGACTAGATAACAAGGATCTTCTCTATGGAAACAAATGGGATCCTCTTCGTGGCTCACAACTTCAAGAAACAGGTGGGTTTAAATGAGCTCCAGGCAGAGAATATTCCTAAAAATACCTTGGCCAGCAATGATACCCGCTCTTCTCCTGCTTTAATGATAAGAATAGGGGATGTGTAACACCCCATTTTTTACCCCATTTGCAATTAAATAAAATGATGTAAATAATCATGGTGTGGAGCTAGGAAAAAGCCCCACCATCAATTTAGTATTTATGATTCGACAATTAAAGTTGGGCCAATGGTATTTTTGTGCTAGCCGGGACATTATTATTTTGGACATCATGATAAATTTGTAATTTATTAATTAAAAACCTACATCCATCTATGTCAACGCAACTAAATTGAGATGGGGGCATAATTTTCTTAAGGATAAGGGGGGGGGATTGAAAGAACAGGAAGAAATTCGAATTGGACAAAGCCCACTTGGGGAAAATGTTTTTTAACTTTCTTGGGAAAAAACATCCACCTTTTCCCTCACACAAGGGAATTTCATCTTCCCTCATGATTTGGAATGGGAAAAACATTCTATGGGATCACATTCTGCATTCACACAGCAAGAAAAACCTCTGAGTCTGAACCCTGGGCAATTTTCTCTCCCGTTTGGTGATTTTGTCCTCCTTCACAATTTTCTCTCGTTCGGCAATCTGTTTCCTTTCACGTTTTTTTGTTTTCCTATGTGGATTTTTCCCCTCTCACGTCTTCTCTTAATTTCCAGTCATTTTCCTAAATTTGATTTCCCAAAATCTGATTTTTGTGTCTTGGATTTGATTAACCAGTAAACATTTTCGTTTGGTAAATTTGCAGTAGTCGTTTGACATTGGCAATGCTCAGAAATTCATAAATTACTATGCGCATGTGTTTCCCTTGGCTTCTGTTACATTTTTTATTTCCAGTACTGAGATAACTATGTGTACATCCTTGCTTTGGCATCTACACTGATTAAGGAATAGAAATGGTCCTAGACTTGCTTGATAAACCTAGTGTGTGAAGGCACCTCACAGACCGATTTAGAGGGCTGGCTTCGTTCTTTGCATGCCCTGAATAGCACTGGAAGGTAATGCATGGCCTGAGGGAATTTTTAGCAAAGAAGGGGATGCTTCCTTGTGTTGGGTGTGTAAGTGTTTAGAGGTCAGGCTAGATCCGGTGTGGGTGATCATATCTCTAGATTGAGCTCACTAGCTTAGCAGTCAGTTTTTCCACTTCCTTGGCAGCCTGATAAACCCAGTTGTGTTGGCTTGGCTGAAGTTTATTGTATCATCAACTATGGGTGAATTCTGATAGTGTTCCTTATTCCTTGGGGAAATCATGCCCAACTCGGGGTTAGCAGTGTTGTTGAGAGATTAAAGAGCGCATTGGCCTCTGGTTGTGTGGATCGTTGCAGTGACATAGCTAGTTGTGGGACAAGCTATTTCAAAGATAAGTATTCTTGTGTATTTAATTTTCGCAACTGTATATTGTTATGAATTTATATGAACATGTTAAATGCTTGAATGTATTGAATGAACAAATTATACTTCCATTGTAGATTGTATTATGCATCTGTTTATACTTAGGTATGTTTTATTTCAAAGCATTTTTATATATACATATGCTCATGGGGCTTATATTGGCCAGGTTGATAAACGTTGCCGTGTCCTGTCTGCCTAGTAGAGGGTTGGGTACATGACAGTGTGTTATCAGAGCACATGTTGTAGCATGGGCTTCAATGGGCCATGAAGAAGTAGTGACAGAGGCAAGGTTACCCTCTTCCCAGCAAAGGAAAAATGTGAAACTCAGGAAAAATTTGAAAAATTCTAAGTATGGAAAATATCGCATGACTTAGATGAGTCCACCCTATATGTCGGATGACCTAGCCAAGTCCATCCCACAAAGAAACCAAAGCAGAGAGAAAATTTTCAAAAATTCTCTAAGTTTGAATATTTCACTCATCGGCTCGAAGCGGTGAGTTTTGCCGATGGTCTCAGTTGGGTGCAGCCGATGGTCTCAGCTAGGGGGAACTGATGGTCTTGGCTAGGTTGAGCCAATGGTTCTGGCTCAATTTGCTGAAAATTTTTCGATGACTGTAGATGAGAAATTATGAAGGGGTCGTCGAAGCGGAGCTGAGGTGTCGGCAAGGCTCACCAGAAGGGAGCCGACACGGTGACAGAAAGAGAAAAAGGAAAATAAAAATTCAAAAAAAAAATTTTAAGTATAGGAAATCTCCGAGAAATTTTTTCGATGTTGCTCGAGGGAATCTCTCCAAGGCATCTTGGATAAATTTTCGATGTCTCTCAGGACAAGCTCTCCGAGGCATCTCGAAAGAGAAAAGAAGATCAATTTGAGGCACCGAAAGAGAAGAGAAGATTGATCTAACGAGGCATCGAAAGAGAAAAGAAGATTGATCAGACAAGGCATCAGAAGACAAAAGAAGATCAATCCAAAGCGTCGGAAGAGAAATGAAAGTTGAGTCAATATGTTGGAAAACTTCGGTGATTTTTTCGATCGGATGGAAAATATGATTTTTTTTCAGTGATATTTTTCAGTGGAAAAGCAATATTCCAGAGAGATTTACAGGTTCTAAAAAGGTGAAAAATGCCAGCAATCTTATGCACCAAATTGCGTGAATATCAAATATTTACAAAAAAGGGGGGGCAATCCCCCTTGACCCCCGTTGTCCCCCTAGGACAGTCGTTCTTTGTGGAAAAAAAAATTCTATGATTGACAAAGTTGTCAATATATGATGTTTCCAATGCAAGTAAGTAATGTATTATTCATGTGAATGTTATGCAGCTAACAACTATCTTATTAACACATTTTGTAGAATCCTAATCACCTCGAAAAGTAGCATTCTAGATAGTACATTTGGGTAAAGTAAGTTGTGGTTCAGCCATGAGAACCAACAACATGCATGATGATGTACAGAACCCCAATGAGTATGAGGAAGATGCTATGGGGGAAAATGTCCAAGTTGAAAATTCTGAAACAGAATCTAATGGGAGAAGATTGCAAGAGACTCCCCCATATTTTTCAGCCACCATGAGAATCCTAATGGTGTATATGGAGAGTTACAAGGCAGATAATGAAAGATTGGTTAAGTCTCAGGAGGAGCAGAATCAGCTGAATGCAACCATGCTGCAAATTTTGACAGATATTCAGAGAAAGATGAACTCTGAGGACTGAACAGAAAAACCAAAAGGGAGTAAGAACACTGTTAGAAGAAGAAAGATATCACCCAATGATTCATATGACTCTGAAGGGTCCACTGGAGATTCAAGTTCTTCTTCTCACGAGAATCAAAGAAGGAAGCTCTACTAGAACCACTCACGAGATGAATTTAAGAAGGCAAGGCCTCCTACCTTTAATGGTGATATAAATAATGGTCAAGAAGCTGAAGCTTGGCTTCTTGGGATGAGAAAATATTTTAAAGTCCAAGACTATTCTGGGGATATGAAAGCTAGAGCAGCCATTTTCAATTTGACCGAAAGAGCATCCAATGGTGGGAGCATTTCAGGAAAGTAAAGAAGATCATTGAAAGGAAGATTGTGTGGAAGCAGTTCCGAAAGTATTTCAAGGATAAGTACCTATTTGACAGGTACTATGATGACAAAATCAAAGAGTTCCATGAGCTGATATTGGGACAGCATACTATGGAAGAATATGCCAATATGTTTTTGGAGCTGTTGAGGTATGTTAGGTACATAAAATATGAGAAGGTGAAGATCCAGCATTTTTTGAGTCGATTTCCTCAGTCTTACAAATACAGGATTGAGTTCTATGAACCTAGAAATCTGGAAGAAGCAATAAGAAAAGCTAATAATTGCTACGAGCAAAGCAAGAACAAACCGGATTAACAAAAAACATGGAAGGACAAAAGGAGTGAGAAGTCTGACCAAAGGAAGAAAGATTACAAACATTCTAACTTCAAGAATCAACAGAAGCAACCAGCACAAGTTGAGAAGCATCCAGATAGAGCGATGGGAGAGAAGGCCAAAAGATCCACAGCATAACAGAGGACCACTCCAATGTTGGAAATGTGGAGGACCCCACATGCATAGGTACTATCCACTTGAGAATGAGAATGCGAATCCAGCATACAATATTCAAGAGGTAGAAACAGTGGGACAAGTATCAAGGGTTGTACCTAGAATTTATGCAGCACTAGAAGACCGCGAGGAAAATCACCAGTCAATGGTGGTTGAAGTTGTAGGTAAGATTGTTGAGAAATCTATTTCTATTTTGATTGACCCTAGTTCCACTCATAATTATGTTGCTCCTAGATTAGTGGAGGTTTGTGCTCTTAGGAAGGTAAAGCATAGCAAGTCTTGGTTAGTTTAGCTAGCCACTGGAACTAAGAGAAAAGTTAACGAAGTGGTGGAGAAATGTCCATTGGTGATGAATGGATTGATCACTTGTGTAGATCTGAATGTTCTACAGCTTGGTTTCTATTATTTCTCAATGGAATGGATTGGTTACAAGTTCACAGAGTGAAGCTTGACTGTTATAACAAGACTTTTGAATGCATGGACGAAGAGGGGAACCTAGTAGTTGTAAGAGGAATTCCAAAGGTAATCTCTGTGAGGCAGATTTCAGCAATGCAATTAAAGAAGTTTTGCATAAAAGGTTATGAGTTGTATTCATCCCATATTGAGGAGGCAACAGAGAATGAAACTCCTAGGTTGGAAGACTATCCTGTGTTGCAAGACTTCAAGGATCTTTTTCCTGTTGATGTTCCAAGACTCCCTCCAAAGAAGGACATAGATTTCACAATTGAACTTGTGCTAGGAGAAACACCAGTGTCAAGAGCACCTTATAGAATGAGTACACCAGATATGTTAGAGCTGAAGATGCAGCTACAAGAATTGTTGGAGAAAAAGTATATCAGGCCGAGTGTGTCTCCTTGGGGAGCACCAGTTCTATTTGTAAAGAAGAAAGATGGTACACTCAGATTGTGTATTGATTACAGGCAGCTGAAAAAAGTCATGGTGAAGAACAAATACCCCTTGCCAAGAATTGATGACCTCTTTGATCAAATGAAAGGAGCAAAGGTATTTTCTAAGATTGACTTGAGGTCTAGTTACCATCAGGTGAGAATCAAGGATGAAGACATTCATAAAAAAACCTTCAGTACAAGGTATGGACATTATGAGTTTGTAGTGGTACCATTTGGACTCTCAAATGTACCAGCAACATTTATGTGCCTTGTGAATAGTGTCTTCAGCTGGTATTTGGAAAAATTTGTTCTTGTTTTCCTTGATGACATTCTTGTTTATTCTAAGAATGAAGAAGAGCATGAAGAACATTTGAGACTAACATTGCAATTGCTCAGAGAACATCAGTTGTATGCAAAGCTGAGCAAGTGTGACTTCTATAGGGATAGAATTCAGTACTTGGGTGACATTATTTCAGAGGAGGGGATATCTGTAGACCCTGACAATATTGAAACTATTAAGAATTGTCCTACTCCAAAGAATGTGACAGAATTAATATCTTTTATGGGGTTTGCAGGATACTACAGGANGGTATATCTGTAGACCCTGACAATATTGAAACTATTAAGAATTGTCCTACTCCAAAGAATGTGACAGAATTAATATCTTTTATGGGGTTTGCAGGATACTACAGGAGATTCATTAAAGGATTCTCCAAGGTTGCGCATTCTATCACTTCTTTGCAAAGGAAGGGGATAAAGTTCGAATGGACCTCAAAGTGTGAAGAAAGTTTCCAGCGATTGAAGTATCTTCTCACAAGTGCATCTCTCTTAAAAGTTGCAGACCCAAAGAAATATTGTGTGGTATGTACGGATGCATGCGGTCAAGGACTTGGAGGAGTTCTTATGAAAGACAACCACGTGATATGTTATGAGTCAAGAAAGTTGAAGGATCATGAGAAGAACTATGCCACTCATGATCTAGAACTTGCAGCTATAGTACATGCTCTTAAGATGTGGAGACATTACTTGATGGGAAGAATATTTGAGCTAAGGACAGACCATTGTGGTCTGAAGTATTTCTTTTATTAGCCTACTCTGAATGCTAATAAAGCGAGATGGTTGGAATTTATATGTGAGTTTGACTTTGAAATCAAGCACATAAAGGGAAAAGAGAATAAGGTAGTTGATGCACTCAGCAGGAAGGTGCAGGAGATGCATGTGGCATCCATTATCATTTGCCAATCAAATTTGAGGCAGAAAATTGCCAATCATGTTGCTGAAGATGAATTATATGCACAAGTCAAGGACAAGTTACAGCAGCAAAGCCTTGAAAAGAAGTATGAGGGGTATAAATTGGAAGAAGATGGAATTCTTACCTATAAGAACATAATTTATATTCCAAATGTAGCAGATTTGAGGAGGGTTGTTATGGATGAGATCCATCAAGCTCCATATTATGGTCACCCAGGATATCAGAAGATGATTGCTATAGCTAGAAAGCAGTACTTTTGGCCAGGAATGAAAAAGTACATGGCCGAATATATTTCAAGGTGCATGAAGTGTCAGCAAGTGAAGGTTGAACATCAACAGCCAGCAGGTTTGTTGCAGCCTTTGCAAGTTCCAGAATGGAAATGGGAAGTTATTTCCGAGGATTTTATTACAGGATTGCCAATGACTTGGAGACAACATGATTCCATCATGGTTGTGGAAGAAAAGTTGACAAAGGTAGCACATTTTATACCAGTTAATTCTATGCATAAGACTGATGACATTACAAAGATATTCATGAAGGAGATTTTCAAACTACATGGATTGCCTAAGGCAATAGTCTCTGACAGAGACGTCAAGTTCACTTCCAATTTTTGGAAGGGATTGTTTGAGGATTTGGGTACAAAGTTGAATTTCAGCACGGCCTACCATCCTCAGACCGATGGACAGACCGAGAGAGTTAACCAGATAATGGAAGACATGTTGCACATGTATGTGATGGACAAACCAACCAAGTGGGAATATTATTTACACCTGGTATAGTTTGCTTATAACAATGGACAGCACGCATCCTAGAGGATGATTACATATGAAGCTTTGTATGGAAGAAGGTGTAGGAAACTAGTGACTTGGGATAATCCAGTGAACAGGGTTGTGCTTGGTCCCGAATTGCTAAAGGAGGTGGAGAAAAAAGTTGTAAAGATCAAGCAGAATTTGAAGGAAGCCCAGGACAGACAGAAAAGTTATGCAGATAAGCATAGGGTGAACAGAGAGTTCAGTGTTTGGGATCATGTTTACCTCAGAGTGAAGGAAAATAAGAGTTCCTTGAAGCTTGGAAGTTGTGCCAAGTTGTCACCTAGATACTATGGGCTGTTTGAAGTTCTTGAAAGAATAGGGCCAGTTGCATATAGACTTGCATTTCCTGCTAGCACTAGAGCTCATAAATTTTTTCATGTTTCTTTGTTTAATAAATATGTACATGATCCTAACCATGTAATAAATTGGGATGTGATACATGTGGAACCAGAGGGAGAGTTCAAAATCGACCCTATGTGCATCCTTGCCAGGAAGGTCACAATGCTCTGGAACCGAGCAATAGGATAGGTGAAGGTGCAATGGGAGCACTACGATCCTCAAGAAGCTACGTGGGAGCTGTAGGATTCCATGCAACTGGCACATCCATTTTTGTTCGAATCTACGGATTGCTGAGGGCAGTTTCAACAAGCATTTTTGTTCAATGTTGTAAAGCACTGAGGCCCATGTTGTTGAAAGGGGAGGGAAATGTAACACCCTGTTTTTTACCCTATTTGAAATTAAATAAAATGATGTAAATAATCATGGTTTCGAGTTAGGAAAAATCCCCACCATCGATTTAGTATTTATGATTTGGCGATTAAAGTTGGGCCAATGGTATTTTTGTGCTAGACGGGACATTATTATTTTGGACATCATGATAAATTTGAAATTTATTAATTAAAAACCTACAACAATCTATTTCAATGAAACTAAATTGATATGGGGGCATGATTTTCCTAAGAATACCGGGGGGGGGAATTGAAAGAACAGACAGAAATTCCAATTGGACAAAGCCCACTAGGGGAAAAATGTTTTTTAACTTTTATTGGGAAAAAACATCCACCTTTTTCCTAACACAAGGGTGTTTCATATTCCCTCATGATTTGTAATGGGAAAAATGTTATGGCGGATCCCATTATGCATTCACGCAGTAAGCAAAACCTCTGATTATGAACACTGGACAATTTTCTCTCAATAATAAATTAGAAGGATATGAGAATGATTATGAGTGAATGATTATGAGTGATGTAATATGTTGATATCAGCTATATTCAGATATTTTATTTTTATTTTTCATATATGATGCACTTATTCCATGAATTTCATCTGTTTCTATGCACCCTAGCTAGATGACTAGGCTAAATTGACTAGTCTAGTTGTTTCTTCAATTCTGTGAGTTCTATTCACTCAATTTCGATTCTACAAGTTGTTGTGTGTCATTGACAGACCCCTCTATCCAAAAATACTATCATACCAAAAATTATTTGAGTTCATACATTTTTTGGGTGGCCTCCACTGCGTAGGGCCTCTCTGGGCCAAAATTGCCTAAATTTCCCAAATCACTCCTAAAATCCCTAAAACTCTCTAGAACCATTAAAAACTGTACCAAACCTTATTTTATGATGTATAATTGGCATACTATATATATTTTCCTTTCCCCAATCCCCTGGTTGAAAGGAACTGAATAAGTCTTCCTAGTTTCACGATTGGGTGACCTAAAAGCGTGGGAGTAGGTTTCAGCATAGGTGGCTCTGAAACCTAAATGGTTCCTGATATAAATGTGTTAGGGAATATGAATTCATTTTTCTAAAATTTACCTTGGTTTCTTCCCTTTTTCTACTCCCATACCTACAAATTTCTCAGCAAAATACTTGTATTTGCCTAATCTAAAATATTACTGAGTGTCTACAAGTTCATATCACAAATTTTTATTAAGTGATCTGATATGTATATCAGACTTTGGATAATTATAGTGGTGTCATAGCATGGTCCTCCATACCTTCTTGTGATATTCATCGATGGGTCTGAAATACAATATTCTAAAAGAAATGTCCCTCAAGAGGAGGAAGTTGAATATGTGGAAGGGAGATTCCATGAAGACAAGGATGTAAAGTATGAGTTCAGGAAATTTGTGAGGAATGTGTTGAAAGGTATTCAAGACATTTCAACTAACATCATACATTCTGGTTAAGAGACCAGAGAATTCCTAGCTAAACAACTGGGAGTTAAAGATGGAGAAGGGAGCAGCATTGATTCCCAATGTGAAGAGAGAAAGGTCATGGGTGGATCTATTTTCTCCAAGACTGGGCCTTAGAATAGGATTCTAGAGTATAGAGATGAAAAAAAATTGCAGGTTCGACCTACTATGCACAAATTTGTTCAAATCCCAAAGGAAGACCATGAAGCACAGGCTAAAATAGTTGCTACATGGGAGGAGAAGTTTTATGTTTATCAATCCTTGAGTGAAGAATGCAGAAGGGCTCTCCAATTCAGATATTTCTGTGAGACTCAATATAGGGGCAATCCAAGAGGAACTCCAAGGCTTCCATATCATAATTGTGAATTAAATAAATCCATTGGACAAATCACCTTTCCATATTTTGATGGCACTTCCAATTGGATCTAGAAAATTGACACATCTTTTCAACTGAATCCTATGGAAGAAAGGGATTCCATCAAGATGGAATCCTTGCATATTGATGGGGAAGCCATTAAATGGTGGTTTCATGGAATGAATACTCTATTCCATGATCAAGTAGTCTCCTATGAGGAATTCACCAAAAAATTAACAGAAAGGTTTGGCCGGAGAGATTTTGATATCTCTTTCCGATATTTGGCACACATTAGACAAGTTGGAACTCCAAAAGCATACAGCTCAGAGTTCCAAAAGGTGGTTTTAATGGTCACTAACATATCAGAAGAAAGGTTGATCCTTTTTTTTACAGAAGGACTGGCTGAACCTTTGAAGGGGCTGGTGAAACCTTACTGACCCACAACTCTACAGGAAGTGATGATCAAAACTAAAGACCTACAGGATGCAATTCCGAGGACCAAGTATCCTCCGAGACATCCTTTGCCTCTTAAATTTCAGAATCAAAGACCTACTATGAGAAAATTTCTTGCCTCTGGAAAGAGATATTATACCTACAAGGATCATGATGAATTGAGGAAGAAAAATCTTTGTTTTTCCTGCCAAGAACCTTGGGTTTTGGGCCACAAGTGTGTGAAGGGAAAAACACACTATATTGAATTTTTCTCCGAAAGTGATGGGGATATGGTGGAATAAACTGATATGGAAGATTGATAATATGAAACAGCTGAGGAAGAGGGGAATCTCCCTCAAAACAGCAGCAAATTTGTAGTACTCAATGGGGTACCCCGGTTCCATACATTAAGGCTGAAAGCAGTACTGCAAGGCCATAGAATCACATTCCTTGTTGATGGGGGTTCCACCCATAAGTTTATTGATGAAGACCAAGTGGAGAAAAGGAAGTTGCAAACTTATTCCTTTGAAGGATTCACTGAGGTTATCCCAGGAAACCACACTTTGGAATGTAATCGGTAGATTCTAAATCTGCAAGTGAGTCTTGGAGACTACACAGTGAAGGACAATGTTTTATGTTGTCAATGTGGTGGACACTAACATGGTTTTGGGATTTCAATGGTTGTACTCCATTGGAAAACAATCCATGAATTACAAGATACCCCAGATAATATTCAAGGATGTTGAAGGGAAGCTTGTGGTTCTAAAGGGTATGAACACTTACCCAAACCAATTAATTTCTCCCAACAGTATGAGATCCATTCTGAAACATGGAGATATTGAATGGGTTTCCAAGTGCCATATTACTAATGAGGGGACCACTTCTAAATTTTCCTATCATCCCAAAGACATCAAAAAACTGTTGCACAAACACAAGGGTGTTTTTTAAAACCGTCCACATGGCAGGCCACCTGACCGTGGTATTTAGCACAGAATTGAGTTGGAATTTGGTACACTTCCAATAAAAATACACCCCTACAACCATCCAAAGAGGTTCAAGGATGATATTTAGAAGGAAATCAAGGAGCTCATTGATTTGGTACTCATTAGACTAAGTTCTAGCCTTTTTTCTTCTACAACGGTTCTGGTGAAGAAGAAGGATGGGACACTGAGGATGTACATAAATTACCGGGCCTTGAACAAGAAGACCATAAAGAGCCGATACCCAATCCGCCGGATTGATGAGCTGATGGATGAACTCCATTGAGGCAAATTATTCCCCAATATATATCTCTGATCCGGGTACCACCAAATAGGTATGAGGGAAGAAGACATATTTTTGGGTACCACCAAATTGGGATGAGGGAAGAAGACATCTTTTCGGGTACCACCAAATCTTTCCATTTTCATTCATACATGAACAAGGTGTTCAGTGAGCAGCTCCGTAAGTATGTCCATGTATTCTTCGATGATATTCTAATTTATAGCAAGACATGGGTGTTCTAAAGGAAAGTATCCTATGGCTAGGGTTTAAGAGGCCATCAACGTACTGGGGTTGAAAGGTGGATGTATAATGTTCAGCAAGCATATATAAGCAAGATTCAGAGATTGGAATGCTTCATACCTTAGCCAAATGAAGGTTGATCCAAGCAGCCCTTCAATCCTCTTCTTGCTCCTCTTTCTCCTCTTGCTCCAAGAGACCTGCAAAACGAATTATACCTTCCTCAAACCATTATGACCACATATAAAGAAATGATAATCAAAAAAACATGAAATAATGATCTGATTAACATCATCATATGATCATAAATAGAGTTTCAATCACACATTGAACAATTATTTGGGAAGAAGAAGGACATCACATCTTTATTAATCTTGAAAACAAGTACAAGTATACCTTCTCTTCAAGTTCGGCACCTCACGAAACCATGATCCGGTTCTGCTACTTCTCTTCTCCAAGGAACTCAGCCTCCAATCTCTGCAACACAAGGGGGATGCTTTTAGGGCAAAGGTGTGGGCAAATAGAGCTCCAAATCCTCCAGCATAACAATGCAAAGATTCAAGTCTCCTCTCATGGACCTCCCAACCTCTATTTATATGGTTAAGAAAGAGTTAGGGGCAAAGACAAAGTAGTTACAACTGAAGGAGTCAGTTGCATAACTACCCAAACTACCCAAAATTCAAAATTCGTATTTTTTGACATTTTTAAGAGGCGTACGTGGGTTGCAGAAACAACAGTCATGTACATGAGAAATACAGGTGGGTTGCCAATGTAGAAAGTCACGTATATAAGATGTATGCGACTATTATATATAGCAACTCGCGTACGTACGAAAGTCTCGTATAGACAAAAAAAACTCATTTTTAGGGTAGTTATGGGCATTTTCAGACTTTGGTGTCTTCTGGAAAGTTTTAGCTAACAGAAATATATTTCCAATGGTGTAGATATGAGGTCAAACGGAGTTACAAAACTCAATATATGGTTCCTCCACGTCAGGTTTTTTTTCAGTGACTTTCATGAAGTGTCGTCATGGAAGTGTCGACATGCGACGGAATCATAGGAAAGTGGTCACAGGCAAAGATGTGTCATTTTGAGCTATAATAGATGCCCCCTAATGTATGAGGTTAGAGGGGAAGACGATAGCCTAAATACATTATAAAGGAAACAGCTGAGTATGGAGAGAGCAGAGAATCCAAGATCAAAAGGCTCGAACAAAGGTAGCTGTAAGAGAGATAAATGTCAGAAAAAACTGATCTCTGGGACATACATGTCCATATACGAAACATCGCCATAAAGATACAGGTGGATCCAACATAGGTATAACTGATGTAACTATCATGGTCGCTCAATATGCAAAAAGGCGCCATATCAAATCTAAAGGATTCATGGCCACAAATGAACAAGGTGGATCCATACTCGACAATTGATCATAGCCACAAAAATATAAGGTGGATCTATGTCTCACCAAAATGTCATATAAAGTGTAACAAGGTCTTGCGCAACTCGGGTAATAGTAAAATGACGATGCTACTGTCGGCCCAAGGTCTTCAATCCAAACCGCCCAAAAGGTACGAATCCTAACCATGCGAATAAAAGAGCTGAAGTTGAACATGGAGGAAACCATTTGATTACTGGTCGATAATGAGAACCGTTAACAAACATGAGGGAAACCACCATTAATGAAAATGGTCCCCAAGGTACCTAGTACATTCTAACAAGTGTGAATACAAGGACTTGAAGTCGAACACTTGAAGAATCCATAGAGTAGGAGACATTAAGGTATTCCCACTACCCAATAGCGAGGGAAATTGCCACTGATGATAACAATCCCCAAGGTACTGTCATAAAACTCTAAATCTCATTCCCAGAGCAAGAGGTGTTGTAGTCAATAGAAAGAGATCCGTTGGAAGGAAGACATTAAGGCATCCTTCATCATCCAACACAAGATAAGTCAAAGACTAATTGGATCTGGAATTGGTACTGAATTTCACGACAAGGAATGATGAAGACATGATGTAATGAACTGATACCAGGGAATGGTTGACACAAAAGGTCAAGGAAACTGCAGAATGGCTGACAAAGGTTTAATCCTTGAACAGTGAGCATGACACAAAAGTGACTTAGGCATATTTTGACACAAAAGGACCAACGACACAAATCTACAATGTAGGAGACATTGAAAAATTCCCCATATAATTGGAAAAGAGACCAACTGGAGGAGTAAGCAACTCTGAATCGGGATAAGGTCAAAATACTAGGACCCAACTGTTGATTGACTCAAAACTGGTGCTTTGTTCAAGGAAACAAGACTTGCTGCCATGATGTAAAAAACATGTGAATGAACTTCCCCTCCCCTCTTTCTTATAAAGGTTTGACGAGTCCAAGAAAGCAAACTCGGGACCATCTTCATTTTTGGAAAGCTCGAAGAAAAGAAAGAAGAATGCTTGATAAAGCACTGATTCGTGGATTTTACAAGCCCGAACTAGTACATTCTCAATGGTGTTTTCATAGTTTAGAGAGTCTAAAAACTCCAAAGAAGACTCCAAGGGGGTGCTTTTTCATACAATTTAGTCTCCTGAGGCCGAAAAAGTATAACACATACTAAAGAAGAACTCTCTTAGCTTCTGAAGAAGTAAGGTGCACCTTTTTCGTATTTAGTCAGGAAGGTCCGAAAAAGGTTAAATTACCACCTACCCAATGCTCCTTCAAAAGCAGCATATAGCCTGAGTTTTACGAGTGTGAAGGAAGGCAAGATCACTCAGAAAGATCCATTTGATTACGAGAAATGGGGCTTACAACAATAAACTTGATTCTTTGTTCTTTAGGGTTTAACGAGCATGACAAATACATAAAGTACACTTGAAATCTTTTTCATGTTTTGGTCCAGATCACGAAAAAGAGAAAACTAAGCTCATACCGGGGGTTCCTTTTCCGTAAGTTTAGTCCCTCAGGTCCGGAAAAGAGATAAACCTATGCCTGAGAATACTCTTCTCAATTCTGAAGAAAATAGAGTGTTCCTTTCTCGTATTATTCCACATGGTCCGAGAAAGAGATAACCTACCACCAATGTGGATGCCCATTCACATATTCTTAACGAGCCTGAATGGACAAGTTTACTCGGCAATCAAGTCTATTTTGAGGAGTCAGACTTGGGCCTAAAGAAACTCAAAATGTTTCCTGTGAAGTTTTAACGAATCCAGAAAAGTCAACTCGTGGCCTCCTTACTGTGTTTAACGAGCTCGAAGGAGAGCAAAAAGAATGCTCTAAATGCAAGGAGAGGAGTGTCATAGGCAAGCAAAACTAGTTCCAAGCGCAAGGAATAGACCTATGCTTAATGCAAGGAAAGTGAGCAAGATAAGGACACTCGGGGAATGTCTCCTCAAGGTAAAAGGTTTCAAGTTGCAAAGGAAAAATGATACAAGGCTTAGTAATGATGAGAACAAAGATGAGGGCTTATACAATGAGCTAAAAGCATGAAAGCCGACATCAGGCTCATAAGCACGAGCAGGGCACATGCAAATGCAATTACAGCTTGAACAACAAGACAAGGACAGTAAACAGTTGTGAATCCAACTAAAAATCCTGTGTCCAAGAAACAACAACATCATAATCATATTCAGAAGAAACAATCCGATGCGGGTCACTTTGGTAGAAACACATGCGACTTTTCTATCTTCTACAAAAGGGAAAGTAAAGGTAGAATTGACCGAAGAAGATTCTATAGAACCAAGGCTCGAGGGTTTCTAATCAGCAAGATCAACCTCAGAAGGAGAGAAAAAATCAACAAGGGAGATAGAGTCTGTAGGAACAAACTCAATATCACAGGAGTTGAAAAATTCATAAGAAAAATCAAACTCATCAGGATCACTGACTTGCTGTTCGAAGGGAGAGTTCGAAGACTCAACAAGACCAATAGAAGGAGATCGATCAAGCTTACTAGGAAAATCAGTGTTAGACTTAGTCACAACTGAACCGACATTCAAAAGAAGGTCAGACTGTATCAAAGACTCTAGGAAGACTTCATCCGAAGGAAGGAGATCATCCGAGATAGGACACATGTCTAAACTTTCAAATGGATCGACAGAGTGGAGAGAAGGCTCCACAGTCTGTATAGGATGACTCACCTGGTCAACTATTGGGACCAAGTCCCGAGAAGGTAAACATGAAAACAGAGGCTGCTTCTCAGCAGCAATTGAACGCAAAGGACATGAGGCCACATAGCTCACCTGTGGCGGGGTAGTGTCTATAGAAACACTGGGAATCAATAAAGGAAAGACCTGGTCTCTAGTTGGGTCAGGAGAAGGATCAATAAAATCCAACTGATCGATAGTGACAATTTCTTTTCCATGATTAAAGTACATCACACGAAATAATGTTGACACCATAGCTTGCATGGCATAGACATAATCACGTCCAAGGAGCATATTGAAGTCCAAGGGGTCTTCTATCACCATGAAGTCAACTAAGACGGTCTTCCCACCCAAAGTAACAGGTGTTTGAGCAAGAATTCCCAAGGCTATACAAGTTCTTCTATCAAATTCCAGTAACTGACTAGCAGTCGACACAAGGCTGGGAGATCCCATGCCTCTCCAAGCATGAGCAAACAAGATACTAACTGAAGCTCCTTCATCAACAATGCAATGAGTAATCGTATATGGTTCAACTTTTACCTTTATCTGGAAAGGTGCATCAGAAGGAAGGCGCGGCTCAACTAGGCTATCCCAATCAAAGGAAGCAATATGAGAGCTTGTTGAGGGTTGATCTGAAACAAGTTCAGTGCCCCCTTGTTTAGTAAGTTCTGAACTGGCAATGAAGAAGATGTGACTAGCAGACACTTCACTCTCCAAAGGAAGAGTGGGATTGATCGACAATGGCATCGATTCAACTGCTTCATGAAATTCACTCTCTGAAGGGAGAGTGGGATTGACCAAAGGTGATATTGGTTCAATCACATCAAGATCACTCTCTGAAAGAAGAGTGGGATCAACCAAATCTGAGATTGGTTCGACCACTTGATAAACCAAAGGTTGAGTAGGTTGTTGAGAAACTATAGGTTGTTCAGGAGAAGGAAATTCTTGAGTCTTGGACCACACTCTTCGTACCTCTGCGATAGCAGGGCACAAGTGAGTAAGATGATCTCCCTCACATAGCTTACAAGGGAACTTAAGTTTGCACTTTGAACAACCAATTTTCACAATGGTTTCAACATGACTAGCAGTGGCTGACTGTTTTCTCTCAACATGATCTACAGAGGGTGAGAGTTTTCCCCCAGCATGAAATACAGAGGCTGGGTGACTAGGTCCAACCTGACTAAGAGAGGTCGATTGTTGAGAGACTTTAGAATGTTCAAAAATAGGATGACCATGAAACCAAAATCTTTGCACCTCCACAATAGAAGGGAATTTATAAGTAAGGTGGTCTCCCTCACAAAGCTTACAAGGAAACTTGGGCTTGTGTTTTGAACAGGTAGTCTTTTCAACAGTGTCAACATGACTCGCAGTGGCTGACGAATTGTCTTCAGCATGAACCATAGAGGCTGAAATACTGCCCCCAGCATGACTTGCATAGGCTGAGAGACTGCCCCCAGCATGACTTGCAGAGGCTGAGAGACTGGGTCCAACATTACTTGCAGAGGTTAGACGGGCACCACCAGCATGAACAACAAAGGATGAATGGTTAGGATCAACATGCTTTGCAGCAGTTGAGTGTGTGCCCCCAGCATGAACCACAGAGGCTGGGTGGATGGATCCAACATGAATTACAGAGGTTGGATGGGGAGGTTCAACTTGAACAACAGAGCTTGAACGGGTACCATCATCATGAACTATAGAGGCTGAGTGACTGGATCCAATGTGACCTGGAAAGGTTGGAAGGATCCTACTAGCATGATTAACAGAGGCTGGATGGTGAAGATCAACTTGACTTGTAGAGTTTGAGTGCTTAGATCCAACATGACCTACAGAGGTTGGATGGGTGCCCCTGGCATGAACCACAGAGGCTGGGTGGTGAAGATCAACTTGACTTGCAGAGGTTGAGTGCTTAGATCCAACATGACCTGCAGAGGTTGGATAGATTCCCCTAGCATGAACCACAGAGGCTGGGTGGTGAGGTTCAACTTGACCTACAGAGGTTGAATGGGTTCCCCCTTGCTTATGTTCCTTCTTCCTATTCCTCCTTCTTTTACTCCTTTTAGACTGCCAGTTACTAGTATCAATACTTTCACCGCATGAGGTAGAAGGAAGAGGAGAATTAACTACATGTGAAGGGGAGGCAGTGTTTTGATGCCCTATATATAAGGAGCTTACTTGAGAAGCACCGGGAGCATTCAGGACGGTTGGAGTGGAAAACAACCACACCAGTAGCCCTAGGGTGAATCTAGGTAGATTCAGGGTGGCCATCAAGGGAACACCAACATTCCCCATGAGAGGAATAGTATAAGGAGTTCCCAACATGGGGATCTCTTGGTTGGTGTTCAAATGGGTGTTAGACATAGTTTCAAACTAGGAGACAAAGTCTAAGGTTGATAGGCAACTAAACTTACAAAGAACACACCTAAAGGCACACTAAGCACAAACAAACCACACGGCACTCACTAAAAAATTCCTAAATCCAAACACACAAACAGGTATAAGATACGCTTTCCGAAAGAAAGCCGATAGACAGTTACTTGGCATCCCTGTAGATGTTCTTAGGCACAAGCGGAGGAATCACCCACCACCCTCCCACACCTTCTACCAAGGTTACCTTCCAAGTCCATCCAAGGTCAACCAGAAATAGCCTTTCGGTGTACCTGTGTATGAACCCTAGATGTCAAAGAGACTAAAGGCTACCTTAACTATATTGACAGTATGGGGGGACAGTCGCAAGCCTGATTTGTATGCATGGGCAGGGTAGCTGAGCCCGAAACTCTGTCTAGGAAAGAATCCCCAAATGCGTAAAAACCTTGGTCTATGCTTTGACAAGGAATCGGAGGGTTATCTCCTCAGTCCAAGTCTCCATGCGGCCTCGTGTTTAACTCCCATTTGAGAGGAGCTTCCCAGATACAATCAACGTAGAAAAGGGTTTACCTAGTGATTGGCCAACTACTTCTGAGATTTAAATACTTGTGGAGAGTTAAAAATCCATATCCCACAAGTCTAGCCTAAGCTAGTTGGTGTATGACCCTATAAAATAAAACTTACTAATAATTTTTAAATTATATCGTTTATTTTAATGGATGTTTTTTAGTCAGAGGGTAAATGGCGTGAAACTTATGTGGTGTTTTGACTCAAAGTTGAAACAAAATGACTAAGCAAAGAGATATGAAATGCAAAAAGCAAAAAGTATTCTCTTTATTTTTCAAATAGAAACTTGAAAGCCACAAAAGAACAATTTCTTTTATTTTTATTTTTTTTAAATAATGATATGTCATGCAATCTAGACTAAAAAACTAATCTACATGCACATAAAGCAAACATGTGTTTTTTTATTTTTCTTTTATAAATGCAAAAGAAAAAACAACCTATCAACTAATGCAAGCAAGTACTATAAGAAAAGCAAATAGACAACTACTCTACACCCCACAAACAAACCCTAGGTTTCCCTAAAGTTAGATATCAGCCTCTCTTGAAAGGAAGGCTCACAAAGGTAAACAAGCCAACAACTTTGGAATGAAGACACCGAGCAAATAAGACTGATATAAACAAAGGTCAAGAAGTCCCAAGAATCAATCTAAACCTGCAAACAAAGGCTGCTCAATACCTTGTCCAACAAGGTCAAGCCAAAGAAGGAGGTGTGGGGGGAAGCAGCAAAAACAAGTATATGTTCTTTTTATTTTTATTTTATAAATGAAAAAGAAAAACTACCTACAAAGCAAAGTATGCAGATAATAAGAACAAAGCAAAAGGAACTTTTCTATACAACCACCAAACAAACTCTAGGATGAACTAAAGTCAGCATAAACCCTACTTGGAAGGAAGGCTTGCATAAAAAACAAGTCAACTATTTTGGCATGGTGAAGTTAACCAACAAAAGAAGAAGGAAACCAACACCAACAAGATTCTGAACTCAGAAAAATATCACTAACAGAGGCTGACCAAAAACATAAGCCAAAAATCATGCAAAGCAAAAGAGGTGGGGGGGAAGAGCAAAGAACAAACCATAATGCTATAAAAAGGCTTACCACATAGATAAATGAAAACCAAAAGGGATGACACTAACTCCCTAGAGTCATGCACCTACAGAGGACACCAAAAGACCTACCAAATAGCCCACAACAGTAGAAAGAACAACAAAAAATGAGGAAAAACATTGTTTTAGGGGCACACGCGGGTTGTACTACTGATAGGTCGCGTGTCATACGCAGGTTGACAATACAGCAAGTCGCGTATATAAGCACACGTGGGTTGTATAACTGACAAGTCGTGTATCATACGTGGGTTGACAGTATAGACAATCACTTGTACCAAACCAGACACACGACTGTTCAGTCCACAAGTCGCGTATGGGTGGAAAAACTCCCAAAAAAGGTCAAAAACTGCCTTAGGAAGGCAGGGGAAGTGTGCTATCATACTTAGAAGGTGTTCCTAAGTGGCAAGAAAGACTTGAAACCTTGCAAAATACTGAAAGAAATAAAGAGAAACCCCAAACAGACAAGGCTAGTCCCCAGTGGAGTCGTCAGTTCTGTTCTAAAGGAAAGTATCCTATGGCTAGGGTTTAAGAGGCCATCAACGTACTGGGGTTGAAAGGTGGATGTATAATGTTCAGCAAGCATATATAAGCAAGATTCAGAGATTGGAATGGTTCATACCTTATCCAAATGAAGGTTGATCCAAGTAGCCCTTCAATCCTCTTCTTGCTCCTCTTGCTCCTCTTGCTCCAAGAGACCTGCAAAACGAATTATACCTTCCTCAAACCATTATGACCACATATAAAGAAATTATAATCAAACAAACATGAAATAATGATCTGATTAACATCATCATATGATCATAAATAGAGTTTCAATCACACATTGAAAAATTATTTGGGAAGAAGAAGGACATCACATCTTTATTAATCTTGAAAACAAGTACAAGTATACCTTCTCTTCAAGTTCGGCACCTCACGAAACCATGATCTGGTTCTGCTGCTTCTCTTCTCCAAGGAACTCAGCCTCCAAGATATGCAACACAAGGAAAATGTTTCTAGGGCAAAGGTGTGGGCAAAGAGAGCTCCAAATCCTCTAGCATAATTGAATGCAAACATTCAAGTCTCCTCTCATGGACCTCCCTACCTCTATTTATATGGTTAAGGAAGAGTTAGGGGCGAAGACAAAGTAGTTACAACTGAAGGAGTCAGTTTCATAACTACCCAAACTACCCAAAATTCAAAATTCATATTTTTTGACATTTTTAAGAGGCGTACACGGGTTGCAGAAACAACAGTCACGTACATGAGAAATACATGCGGGTTTCCAATGCAGAAAGTTGCGTATATAAGATGTACGCGACTATTATATATAGCAACTCGCGTACGTACAAAAGTCATGTATAGACAAAAAACTCATTTTTAAGGTATTTATGGGAATTTTTAAACTTTGATGTCTTCTAGAAAGTTTTAGCTAATAGAAATATATTTCCAACAGTGTAGAGATGTGGTCAAACGGAGTTACAAAACTCAAGATATGGGTCCTCCAAGTTAGGTTTTTTTTCAGTGACTTTCATGAAGTGTTGTCATGGAAGTGTCGACATGCGACTGAATCATAGGAAAGTGGTCACATGCAGAGATGTGTCATTTTGAGCTATAACAATGGGAGGAGAAAGTGCTCCACTTGGATGTGCTACTCAAAATACTTGCAGATTAGACTTTCTTTTCTAAGTTGTCCAAATGTGATTTTGGTATGACCGGACTCCTCTATTTTGGCCATGTGATATTCCAAGAAGGATTACAGGTACACCAAGAAAAGATAGAGGCCATTTTGGGTTGGCCAAGCCTAAAGAACGTCACTGAATTGAGAGGCTTCATTGGCCTTTGTAACTACTACCGCATATTTGTCAAAGGATACTACCGGTACAATGCACCCTTGACATATATGACTAAGAAGGGTGCATTTAGTTGGATTGAGGAGGCTGAAAAATATTTCCAAAAGATGAAAGAGATAATGAGCAGCTGCCCAGTACTTACCTTTCCTGATTTTTCCAAACCTTTTGTGCTAGAACGTGATGCTTCTGGTGAAGGAATTGTAGTTTTTCTGATGCAATATAGGAACCCTATTGCATTCGAGAGAATAAAATTGCAGCCACGTGAAAGGATGTATTCAATCTATGACAAGGGGAGATGTTGGTCATTATGCATGCATTGGCCAAATTCCGACAGTATTTGGTGGGAGGTAAATTCATTGTGAAGACTGATCACAAGAGTATTGGACACTTACTAACCCAAAAGGAACTCAATCATAGGAATAAAAATGGGTGAGTAAAGTTGTGGCTGATGCACTCTCCTGTAAGCCCACATTCTCTTTGTTGCAGATGTTAAATGAATGGAAAATCTAGTTGGCCACTGAATATTCTAAGGATCAGTTTGCTTGTGAAGTTTTGGATGGGGTAAACCAGAATAAAGAGTACAAAGTACATTATGGCCTCATCTAATACAAAAACAAAAACAAAAATAGTGCCTGGATCTGCACTAAAGAGGAAGATTTTGGAAGTTGCACATGATGCACCAGTGGCTAGCCACCCTAGTTTTCTGAAGACTTACCAGAAGGTAAGGGAGAGATTTACTTGGAAGGGCCTTAAAGATGATGTTCTCATGCATAGGAAGGAATGTTCCGCATGTCAACATAACAAAATGGACCACACACACCCTGCTGGACTCCCCCATCCTCTTCCTATTCCAAAACAAAAATGGGAGAGTGTCTCCATGGAATTTATCACTAGGCCGCAAAATCTAAAGGAAAATACAGTATTTATGTGGTGGTTGACAGGTTGAAAAAATTTGCACATTGTTTTGCTGTCACATCCACTATTTCAACTAGTGAGGTTGTTGCTCTATTCTTCCAGGATATTTTCAGGCTACATGGATTGTCAATATTTATAATCAGTGACAGAGATAGTAATTTCACTAGTGTCATTTGGCAGGAATTGTTTGGGCTGGTTGGAACAAACCTGAACATGAGCACAAGCTATCACCCCCAGAGAGATGGACAAACTAAAAGGGTGAATCAATGTCTTCAAGGGTACCTCTATAATTATATATGGGACAGCAAGGATCTTGGGAAACTTGGCTCCACCTGGGTGAGTTATGTTAAAGTACCACATTTCATCTTTCTATCATACTAAACCCTTTCATGGCCTTGTATGGGTATGAGGCTCTGAATTTTGTAGAATTAATGTTTGGAGACTGGATGGCACAAAAACCTAAATATTGGTTACAGGAAAACCAAGACATTCTAATAAAAAGAATCTACAAATGGCATAGAACCAGCAAACGGTGTATGCAAATAAGCACCGAATTGACAGAGTGTTCCAAGTAGAATACTTAGTGTACCTAAGGCTGCAACCTTGTAGACAGTCTTCCTTGAAGAATAAAGGAGCTCAAAAATTTCAGCAGAGATTTTATGGACCCTACAAGATTATAAGAAAAGTTGGTAAAGTGGCCTACGAGTTGGAATTTCCAGCATAAAGAAAAATCCATAATTTTTTCCAAGTGTCTTGTTTGAAGAAAGCAGTTGGCCAACATATGGTAGTATATGAACAACTTCCACCCCTAGATGATGAAGACCATTTGGTCCTAGTACCATAGAAAGTGTTACTGGGCAGAGAAAGTAAAGAGGAACATAACAATCAAATAATATCTCATACAGTGGAAAGGATTACCCAACGAAGATGTTACTTGGGAGGGTGAGCAGATCTCGCAGCACACTACTTTGCTTCTGCTTGGGGAAAATCATATTTGGAAGGGGAGGACTATCATGTGCCCACCTAATTTACCAACAAAATTGTGCACCATTCTAAACACCTAGGGGGACTAAGTGGAATTAATTAATTTTTCTAGGGAAATTTTGTTAAAGAAACATTATTTAGGCATGTATTTGATTTTTATTTATCATTATTATTTATTATGCAATTTAATTATGTGGAAATGAACATGCCATGTCAGGGGACACATTGGGCAATTCAACATGACAAGGTGAAAGAACTGGAAACTCTATGACAAAAGAAGTCAAGGGGGGAAAGGGAAAGTGCCCAAAATCCACAGTAAAGCAGTCAAAGATAAAAGCAAGAAACATTAGACAAAGGAGGGTGCAATTTCCTTTTGGAGACTTAGAAAAGTTGTCATAGGAAAAGCAAAAAAAAATTGACAAAGCAGGGCGCAGTTTGCTTTTGGAGACTCAATCTCAAAAACAGGGAAAAACATAAAAGATATCAGGTATAAAAGAAACAACTCTTTGACTAAGGAGGGTGCAGTTTCTAAGTCATATGGATGAATTGACAAGGAAACATCTCCACATGGCCCCTACATTCTAATTTTCTTAAGGATGGTGCATGACTTGGATAGGGTTAGGGTTTTAGGTGGATGACTTTCTCTTACAGGTCACCTATTGTCTCTACTTGCTAATCAGGTCACCCAGATATGTATTAAAGGATAATTCGAGCTCCATTTACTATTTTATTTGATTAATAATTGGTTCATGCTTATGTGAAGTATAGATTTATGAGTAATGTACCTTAGACCTTTGGGAGATGAGCCCCAAATCCTTCCTTCCCCACTCCTCCATTCCCATTCCTTTCTCATTGCAAGTGTGGAGTGAATGATGATCATATAGTGAGATCATATCAGTCATCTATTTCTTCCACCATCTCAATAAATTTGAGCTCCAGTGAATCCCAAGCTTCACCTACGCTCCCAGCCAGTCTCATGTCTGATTTTGGGCCTCATGCTCACTATTTTGAGCTCTATTTTGGAGTGGTCAGTCCTGCACTTCCCTTTTGTTATGAACCAGTAAAATAAATCTAATAAATATATTTATACTAATTTCAATATACTGTCCAATTATTTCATATGTCACATCTTCTGTCAATGAGCTTCAATCCATGCTTAAATGAGGGTTTTTGATCAAGTAAATGAAAAAATAAATGAGTAAAGGCTATGAGAATGATTATGACTAATGTAATATGTAGATATCATATGTATTAGGCTATTTTAATTTCATTTCTCATATCTGATGCACTTATTCCATGAATTTCATTTGTTTCTACGCACCCTAGATGACTAGGCTAAATTGACTAGTCTAGTTGTTAATTCAATTCTGTGAGTTCTATTCACTCAATTTATATTCTTCAAGTTTCTTTGTGTCACTAACAGACCCCTATATCCACACATACTCTCATACCAAAAAATTCATTGATTTTGTTCAATATTTGGGTGGCCTCCACTATACAGGGCCTCTCTAGGCCAAAATTGCCTAAATTTCCCAAATCACTCCTAAACTCCCTAAAATTATCCATAACCATAAAAAAATGTCCCAAAACTTATTTTATGGTGTATAAATTACATACAAAATCTCTGTGCCTTTCCCCAATCCCCTGGCCAAAAGGGACTGAATAAGCCTTCCAAGTTTCATGGTTGGGTGACCCAGAAGCGTGGGAGTAAGTTTCAGCATAGCTGAATATGAAACCAAAATGGTCCCTGATATAAATGTGTTAGGGAATATTAATTCACTGTTCAGAAAATTACCTTGGTTTCTTCCCTCTGCCTACTCCCATATCTTCAAATTTCTCAGCAAAATAACTTTATTTGCCTAGTATGAAATTTTACTGAGGGTCTACAAGTTCATATCAGCAATTTTAATTAAGTATGTATAATTATTAGTGATATGATATGTATATCAGAATTTGTATCATTACAGTGGTATGAGAGCATGGTCCTCTAGAATCACAGTCCTTGTTGATGGGGGTGCCACCCATAACTTTATTGATGCATCCCTAGTGGAGAAAAGGAAGCTTCCAACTGATTCCTTTGAAGGATTCACGGTGGTTATCCCGGGAAACCACACCATGGAGTGAAATAGATGGATTCCAAATCTGTAATGAGTCTTGGAGACTACACGGTGAAGGAAAATTTTTATGTTGCCAATGTGGCAGACACCAACATGGTGTTGGGAGTTCAATGGTTGTACTCCATTGGAGAATATTCCATGAATTACAAGATACCCCAGATAAGCTTCAAGGATTCTGAAGGGAATCCTGTGATTCTAAAGGGTATGAACACTTACCCAAACCAAGTAATTTATACCAACAGTATGAGATCCATTCTGAAACATGGAGATATTGAATGGGATGTTGAGTGCCATATTACTAATGAGGGAACCATTGCTAAAGTTTCCTATCAGCCCAAAGACATCAAAAAAAATTTGCAAAAGCATAAGGGGAATTTTTAAAACCTTCCACATGGTATGACACCTGACCGTGGCATTGAGAATTGAATTGAGTTGGAAGTTGGTACACTTCCGATAAAAATACACCACTTCAAGCATCCAAATATTTTTAAGGATGATATTGAGAAGGCCATCAAGGAGCTCCTTGAGTTGGGCCTCATTAGACCAAGTTCCTGTCCTTTTGTTTCTTCGATGAGTCTGGTGAAGAAGAAGGATGGGACACTCAGGATGTGCATAGATTATCGGGCCTTGAACAAGAAGACCATAAAGAACTGGTACCCAATCCCTCGGATTGATGAGCTGATGGATGAACTGCATGGAGAAAAATTATTCTCCAAGATAGATCTTTGATTTGGGTACCACCAAATCGGGATGAGGGAGGAATACATACAAAAGACATATTTCTGTTGTAATTTTGGTCACTTTGAGTTTTTGGTCATGCCATTTTTCTTGACTAATGCTCTTGCAACTTTCTAGTCATTCATGAATAATGTGTTTAGTGAGTAGCTCTGTAAGTATGTCCTTGTATTCTTTGATGATATTTTGATTTATATCAGGACATGGGAGGAGCACTTTCTCAAGTTGGACGTGGTACTCAAAATACTTGCAGATCAGACTTTATTTGCTAAGTTTTCCAAATGTGATTTTGGCATGACCTAACTCCTCTATCTTGGCCATGTGATCTGCCAAGAAGGAGTCAAGGTAGACCAAGAAAAGATAGAGGCCATTTTGGGTTTTCCAAGCCCAAAGAACCTCACCAAACTGAGAGGATTCATTGGCCTTTGTAACTACTACCACGAAATTATCTAAGGATACTCCTGGTACATTGCACCTTTGACAGATATCACTAAGAAGGGCGCATTTAGTTGGAATGAGGAGGCTGAAAAATATTTCTAGGAGATGAAAGAGATAATGAGCAGTTGTCTAGTACTTTCCTTGCCTTATTTTTCCAAACCTTTTGTGCTTGAATGTGATGCTTTTGGTGAAGGCATTGGAACTGTTTTTATGCAAGATAGTCACACTATTGCATTCGAGAGTAGAAAATTGCAGCCACATGAAAGGATGTATTCAATATATGACAAGGAGATGTTGGCCATTGTGCATGCATTGGCCAAATTCTGACAGTATTTGGTGGGAGGTAAATTCATTATGAAGACGGGTCACAACAGTATTAGACACTTCCTAACCCAAAAGGAACTCACTGACAGGAAGAAAAAATGGGTGAGTAAAGTTCATTCATAATATTTTGACATTGAGTATAAAAAGGGGGAAATGAACGTTGTGGATGATTCACTCTCCCATAAGCCCACATTCTCTTTGTTGCAGATGTTAAATTAATGGAAGATCCAGTTGGCCACTAAATATTCTAAGGATTAGTTTTCTTGTGAAGTTTTGGATCGGGTAAACTAGAATGAAGAGTACAAACTACAGGATGACCTCATCTACTACAAAAACAGAATTTTTTTAGTGCCCGGATTTGTACTTAAAAGGAATATTTTGGAGTTTGTACGTGATGCACCAGTGGCTGGCCACCCTGGTTTTTTGAAGACTTACCGGAAGGTAAGGGAGATATTTACCTGGAAGGCCTTTAAAGATGATGTTCTCATGCTTTTGAAGGAGTGTTCTACATGTCAACAAAAAAAAGTGGAGCACACACACCTTGTTGGACTCCTCCAGCCTATTCCTATTCCAGAAAAAAAATGGGAGAGTGTCTCCATGGACTTTATCACTGGGATGCCAAAGTATCAAAAGACAGTATTTATGTGGTGGTTGACATGTTGAAAAAAATTGCACACTTTTTTGTAGTCACATCCACTATTTCAGCTAGTGAGGTTGTTGCTCTATTCTTCAAGAATATTTTCAAGATGCATGGATTGCCCAGATTTATAATTGGTGACAGATATAACAAGTTCACCAGTTCCTTTTGGTAGTCATTGTTCAGGCTGGTTGGAACAAACCTAGACATGAGCACAATCTATCACCCCCATACATATGGACAAACTTAAAGGGTGAATCAATGGCTTTAAGGGTACCTCCGTAATTATGTTACAGGACAACAAGGAGCTTGGGACACTTGGCTCCACCTGGGTGAGTTCTGTTATAATACCACATTTCATCTTTCTATAAGAATGACCCCCTTTATGGCCTTGTATGGGTATGAGGCTCTCAATTTTCTAGACTTAATGTTTTGAGACTGCAGGGCACAAAAATCTAACTATTAGTTACAGGAAAACCAAGAAATTCCAAGGGCACTAAAAGATAATCTGCAAATGGAACAGAACCAGCAAAAGGTGTATGCAGATAAGCGTTGAATTAATAGAGTGTTCCAAGTAGAATACTTAGTGTACCTAAGGCTTCAAACTTATAGATATTCTTCCTTGAAGAATAAAGGGGCTTAAAAAATTCAGCCGAGATTTTATGGACCCTAAAAGATTGTAAGAAAAGCTGGTGAAGTGGCCTACGAGTTGGAATTTCTAGCAGAAAGAAAAATCCATAATGTTTTCCATGTTTCTTGTCTGAAAAAATAAGTTGGCCAACATATAGTAGCATCTAAAGAACTGCTACCCCTAGATGATGAAGGCCATTTGGTCCTAGTACCATACAAAGTGTTATTGGGCAAAGAAAGGGAATTGAGGAAAAAAACAATCAAAGAATATATGATACAGTGGAAACAATTACCTAGTGAAGAAGTTATTTGGGAGGGTGAGCAGATCTTGTAGCACCTTGCTTTGATTTTGCTTGGGAACAAGCATATTTGGGAGGGATGGACTATCATTTCCCCACCTAATTGACCAACAAAATTTTGGACCATGCTAAACACCTAGGGGGACCAAGTGGAACTAATTAAGTTGCCTAGGGAAATTTTTCCAAATAAACATTGAGGAATGTATTTGATTTTTATTTATCGATATTATTTATTATGCAATTTAATTATGCGGAAATGAGCTTTCCATGTGAGGGGGCGCATTGGGCAAGTCAACTTTCCAAGGTGAAAGAATTGGAAACTCTATGACAAAAGCAGTCAGGGAGGAAAAGGGAAAGTGCCCAAAACCCACGTAAAAGCAGTCAAAGACAAAAGCAGGAAACATTAGACAAAGGAGGGAATAGTTTCCTTTTTGAGACTCAGAAAATTTTTCATAGGAAAAGAAGGAAAATTTTGATAAAGGACGGCACAGTTTCCTTTTGGAGACTCAGTCTCAAAAGTAGGGAAAAGCATAAAAGTTTTCAAGGATAAAAGAAACAAATATTTGACTAAGGAGGGCACAGTTGCTAAGTTAGATGGATGACTTTGATAGGGAAACATCTCTACATGGCCCCTACATTCCAATTTTCTCAAGGTGGGTGCATGACTTGGCTAGTGTTAGGGTTTAAGGTGGATGGCTTGCTCTCACAAGTCACCTATTGCCTCTACTTTCTAAGAAGGTCACCCAGAGATCTATTAAAGGATAATTTGAGCTTCATTTTCTAGTTTTTTTTATGAATAATTGGTTCATGCGTATGTGAAGCATATATTTCTGAGTGATGTAGCTCAGACCTTTGGGAGATGAGCCCCAAATCCTTCCTTCCCCACTCCTCCATTCCCATTCCTTTCTCATTGCAGGTGTGGATAACATGATGATAATATAGTGAGATCATATCAGTCATATTTTGCATCCACCATCTCGGTAAATTTTAGCTCCGGTGAATCCCAAGCTTCACCTATTCTCCCAGCTAGTCTCATGTCTGATTTTGGGCCTCCTGCCCACTGTTTTGAGCTCTATTTTGGAGTGGTTAGTCCTCCACTTCCATTTTATTATGAACCAGTAAAATAAGTCTGATAAATATCTATTTATTACTGTAAATTTATTTTCCAATTATTTTATATGTCACATCTTATTTCAATGAGCTTCAGTCCATGCTTAAATGAGGGTTTTTGGTCAGGTAAATGCAATAATAAATTATTCAAGGCTATGATAATTATTATTATTGATTTAATGTGTCGATATAATATATATTAGGCTATTTTAATTTCATTTCTCATATCTGATGCACTTCTTCCATGAATTTCATGTGTTTATATGCACCCTAGCTAGATAACTAGGCTAAATTGACTAGTCTAGTTGTTTCTTCAATTATGTAAGTTCTATTCACTCAATTTTGATTCTGTAAGTTTATTTGTGTCACTGAAATTCCCCTATATCTATACATACTCTTAGACCTAAAATTATGTAAGTTTTTACACTATTTGGGTGGCCTCCACTACACAGGGCCTCTCTGGGCCAAAATTGCCTAAATTTCCCAAATCACTCCTAAAGTCCCTAAACTTATCCAGAACCATTATGAATTGTCCCAAACCTTATTTTATTCTGTATAAATTTCATACAACATATCTATGCCTTTCCCCAAGCCCTTGGTCGAAAGGAACTGAATAAGTCTTCCTAGTTTCACAGTTGGGTGACCTAGAAGCGTGGGAGTAAGTTTCAGCATACCTGACTATGAAATCTAAATGGTCCCTGATATAAATTTTTTAGGGAATATGAATTAACTATTATAAAACTTACCTTTTTCTCTTCCCTCTACCTACTCCCATACCTACTAATTTCTCAGCAAAATACCTTTATTTTCCTAGTCTGAAATTTTATTGAATGTCTACAAGTTCATATCAAAAATTTTAATTAATTTTTCAGCAGTATTAATTTTACAGGATATGCAATAGACCCTATATCATTTGGGATTAAATTCCCATTAACTCCATCTTCTTCTAGAACCTTGTTTCTTCCATAGGCCTCCTCATATTGGTCTCCTCTTCTTTATTGGGAACCTTTGTTCCACTACAAGCTACTTCAATGAATTCACACATCACTCTTCCCCTTATCAATTTCCTATGATCTAACGACACCTTCACATGCACCTTATATGTTCCATTAGATCCACTCCATTGGATCTTCTCTATTAGACTCCTCTAGCGGGCCTTGATCTATGCTTTCTTGGGTTGATCCCCAAAATTCCTATTCCAATGCACTATTGTACTTATCCTATCAACATTCCTCATATGTTATTTCACTGCACTTGCTAAAATGGCACTATTGATTCCCACTTTTGATTTATTTCCCCTACCTCTTTGGGTTTTTTTTTACTATGCTATCAACCTTCCTCTCGATGCCTCTTTGGTGTTTCTTGCACTACTCTCTTTGGATTCCTCCTAATTCCTCTTCAAGGTTTATTTTTCTACATTATCAGCATTCCTCCCAATTCCTCTTCAGGGTTTCCTCTGTTATGTGCTTAGGATTCCTCCTGATGACTCCATTGTGTAACTTTGATATGTATCTAAGATTCACATACATCAATGCATTAATATCCCTTTACTCATCGGAACTTTCTCTAATGATTTTGTTTCAACCTCCAATACATCACCCCGATGTATTTCCCTTTCTTGTCAAAATTTTCTTCGATACTCTTGACCACAAATATGACACCATGTTATAATTTTAATGGTTATTCAATATCTTAAAACATTTAACATCATAACATCATAACCATATGAAATAGGATCACTAAAAGAAAGTCAAGCACAACAACACAAAAAAGAACACAAATATTTATCCTGGGAAACCCTCTGGGGGAAGAAAACCCAACAAAACTTCCTCAATATAGAATTCAACCAAGTACAATTAACAACCCCAAGAAGAAGACTAAAAAACTCCTCTCTCCATAGATTCCTACACTCTCTCTCTCTTACGCAATTGCTTGAGTGAGAAGTGTATACAAATGAGGGAGGCGCCTCACCAATTTATACTCATCAAGTGAGTGACATCTTAACTTAACTAGGTCAGCCTATTTCTCTAAACAAGGTTGATCTACCTACAAAGACTCAAAATAACATTTATATATTATTCTTGTGGGTACTATTGACCCGACTTACAACTGAGGTTTTACCTCATGACCTTTTCATGAACAAATGCATCAAGGACATCTCCTGAAGGAGGAATAATAAAAGTACAATAGAATATCTTCTGAATTTACATTTCTTTAATACTCCCTCTTAACAAGGAAGGTATTCTACAACAATAACAACAACATCAACTATACAATTGACTGGTGAAGCTATATGTCATAGGAACTTTTGGAACAACAACATCATGTATATAGAACATCATCATTAGTATCATCATCAACATAAGCATGGAACATCATCATCATCATCATCATCATCATCATCATCAACATGGAACATCATTATCAACATCAACATAGAGCATCATCATCAACATTAGCATGGAGCATCATCATCATCATGGAACATCATCAACATCAACATGGAACATCATCATCATCATCTGGAGCATCATCATCAACATCAACATGTGATTATTATAACATCATCATCATCAGGAGCATCATCATTAACATCAGCATGTGACTATTGGAACATCATCATCAACATCAATATGTGACTATTGGAACATCATCATCATCGGACATCTGGACAAACTCTATAGTGGACACTCCGGTAGACCATACGGGCCTTGTCTGACTTGCAAACCTTTTGGACTAAACAATCCTAGTCAGACTTACAAATCTACTTGGGTGCCAAATGGGCCTTGTATAAATTCCTAATCCTTTCGGACCAAACAAACCTAGTCAGACACACCAACCCCCCTAATATCAAACAGGCCTTGGCAGCACTAACATACCAATCCCATTGGGATCAAACAAGCCTTGGTCGGTTGACATACCAATCCTAGACGGAGCTACCACACTACGGCTCCAGGAAACAACATCATTATCATCATCACTCCTCTTACGAGGGAGGTCCTTTCGGACTACACCAAGCTTGTCTCTAAAGTACTCAAAATTTATTTGAGGCAGAGGCTGAATAAACACATCGACAACTTGTTCCTCATCAATATTCTCTTTTAGGTGATTGCATACAATTCTTCCTACAAGTCAAATTTAGTTGCATGATTAGAAACATTTCATATTTTTCAAAACATATTAATAATGACAAATTCTTGTGCATAAATACATAAGTCCCATAGTCATGCAACTATCTTAGCCAATGCTTCAACACAACATTCATCCATATCCTCCATACATACGGTAACTTTCTATATTCCTTCCATCTCTACCAAAACATAATTAAGAGTGTGCACTACTCTCAACATGTCAGCAAAGAGGTTTCGTTCTAGATAAGTAGCAATGGAATGTTGTATAACAACATAGGCCACTTACCCATCAAATTCATTTTAGTAGTATAATGTTCATCAATGTAAACACTCTAACATGCATGATATATTTCCTAAATAAAGTGAACATAAATATGTACACAACTAAACATTGTCATTTAAGAAACTAGATATACATGAAATGACAATTCAAATACATATCTCTGTTTGTTTAGTATAATCCCTCTTGATATTTGTCTCCTTGCAAGAATTGTTGGATTCTCTGATAGTGTGCTCTTCTCCATTGCGCATATCTTAATCATGATCGAAAATGATGAGAAACTCTTCTACACTATAGATCACATAGAACTATGTACTGGTATTGAATTTGTGTGCCCCTTCTTCTTCTTCATTCACGACTGCATCCCTCCTTGTCCATTGATGAAATGGATAAGTGGTTCTTTTGTCTTCATGGTTTGAATCCTTCTGTATCAAAATACATATTCATCATCACTTGAGGAATCTTCCCTTGATTTCTTTTCAATTGGTTCTTCATAGATGGAAGGTTCGGCATCAATGATGTCACATAAAAATGCCATGTAAATGGAGTGTGTACGAGTCCTCTTTATTTCTCTGTAAGTCCCATTTGGAGTAGCATACTTCTCTGTATCTTGTATGATCTCTTGTGCCCAAGCTACAATTTTTCATGTAACACTGGTTTTTCTTACAGCTTGATGCAACTCTAGTAGTCACTTCCATCTTGGTATCAAACAATCCTATCAACAACTTGCGAAGCTAGACTACTTCACTAAAATCTAAACATGATGTAATATATTCAACCTTTGTTGTACTCATTTCTACACTTGTATGCTTCTTGTTGAACCAAGAAATTATGCCATATCCCAAGATGAAGAGCACCCTGAAGTGCTCTTCCCATCTGTAGCACTACCATCCCAATTGAAGTCATCATATCCCTGTAGGAATATCCTCTAATATCTCGCATATCTAAGTTCATACTCAATTGTACCTTTAAAGTACCTCAACATGTGCTTTGATGAAATCATGTGAACACATCTCGACTCGACCATGTACTGGATCAAAGTATTCACCACAATGCATATATCTGGCCTTGTGTTCATCACGTACATCAATGAATTGATAATCTTCCTATAGACTATGGCATCAACTATATTTGAAGTAGGATCACACAACAACTTCAAGTTCAATGCCATTGGTGTAGCTATATCCTTGCAATACAACATCTCAAACTTCTTTAGGATCTCGACCGCATATTTTCCTTGGCTAAGGAAAATCTCCTTCAGATTCAGCCACACCTCAAATCCCAAGAATCATGTCAAGATTCTCGAACTTTGAGATCTACAGTAGTCACTCCCTGTGAAGTGGAGCACCATCCTCCCTTTACATATTGTACTCTTTGCATCGGGACATTATGAACTAGAGTGACCAGTAGCCTCTTCAGCTGCCAATCTTCTATGTATCCGTCTATGTCATATCTCAAGGTCATTGGATACCAATATCCTCCATCTTGAACTTTGTTGCAGGTTCCTCTTGCACCCATCTAAGATCTTATTGTCCTCTATAGTCTTCCATATTCAACCTTGTATCAAAGGTTGATATTTCCATCACTCTAAGTGATCCTCAAGAACCTCATGTAACTGTATGTGCTATCCCATGGGTTCCTTCTGATCCTGTACAAATCCTTTTGAATATGTGTGGTTCTCTCTAGAGAGTCTCGATTCCTATAGGTTTATCATTCTTTCCTTCTACTCCAATTGCACCATCTGTATAGTGTAATATCCTTCGCTAAAGAAGTGTGACAAGCCACTAGAATAACATCTCACCATAATAGACTCCCTCTTTATGAGATAAACCACGAACCTTCCTATGTATTTCTTGATGTTGTCAGTTGTTGCATGCTTAATCTTGTATATCCACTTCGAAGACACTACAAACTTCCCTTCAGGTCTCGGAACCACATCCTAGACACCATTCTTCATTATTTACTGGTACTCTTCGATCATAGCATCCTTCCACTCTTTATTCCCAGCTCTTTCTATCAATTGAGCTTTTTCTTGTGTACATTCCTCCCATATCCTACTGAATTTGGTAAGCTTCATTCTAGAATGATTTCCATGATATTGGGTACCATTCAAGATAGTCATCACCACATATTCTTCCTCGAAATTCTCTCCAATAGATTCTAGTTGTTCCTTGATTTGGGATACCCTTGTGAAGTAAGATTGAATTATCTTCAACATATGCATCTTCATTCCCTTGAGTTGAGTCCTCAAGATCATCTTCCTATTGATAATATTCCCTTCGTACAAATTGTTCAATGCATTGAACATATCCTTGGGAGTGTTCAAGGATGATACATGTGGTATAAAATGGTCCTTGATAGAGTTTGCAATGATCCTCTTGGATTTGACCAGGTTCTTTTTATGCTTATATTTGTCCTCATCTCCCTTTGGATATGAAGCCTCCCCTTTGACATAGTCTTCCAATTCATGTTCTTATAGTATGAGAAGCACTCTTTACATACACGAGTAGAAGTTCTTAGCTCATTCAAGATTTTCCTCAAGCTTGATATTGTTTGTTATCTTGATAAAATTAAGAAACTGAAATGGAAAAGAGAGAATAGAACTTACCAATGAGTGCACAAGAGAGAGAGTGAAGAGGTCTACTAGGGAGAGGAAGTTACTAGTCTTGTTCTTGGGTTTGTTCATTGTACTTGGTAAAATTCTATATTGAGGAACTTTGGTCGAGCTTTCTCCCGAAGAGGGTATCCTAGGATAACCATCAATGTTATTTTGGTGTTGTTGTGCTTGTCTTTCTTTCAATGATCGTATTGTTTCTGGTTATGATGAAATGATGCTAATTTTTTTAAGATCTTGTATAACTATTAAAAATCTAACACACCATACCTCTATTGAGGCATGGAAAATTGCAGGTAACAATAGTAGGGATTCTCCCCAATAAGCGTTCACAATTAGCTCGTTATTGTTTGGTATGGGGAATCCGTCCGGTTTACAGTCTGGCTACCGTAGGTCAAGTAACGATTAATATGTTTTACTGGTTGTGTCCCGGTCCACCGTTTAGGTGTATTTTTTAGTTTTTGTATATTTATGTATGATGTGCAAGTGCCTAACTAAATGCAAACGATAGAGATAATGAGGAGTGTCACAATGTGATGTGAAGGTTCTTACCTCTCGTCTTACCTCTCTCGTTTATAAATCATAAACAAAAAACTAACTAAGACTCACTAACCTATCCCTAGGGACAAATACTGTAATTAATGCTAAGTAATGTATTGGATAACATGCATAAAGAACACCACAGAGTTAATACTTCTGAATACATGCATATCAATAGACATATAAACAAAGAGATAGCTCATTGTTAATTAAAACATTCATTACTCAAATACAATTGTGGAAATTTCACAGAAATAAACAAGAGCACATTCATAACATGAAAGAGTTCATAAGTTAGAACGATCTCACAGTTCATGAAAACAAGTTGAAACAGAAATACTTCACATTCAACAAGTCCATGTCAAACATTTGAAACTCCACAGTGCTTTCTCTAGCCCAAGAAACATAACTCTTTATTATAAGATGAAATAGTTCTTCTTACAATAAACTTGCACAAAGATAGTCTGAAAAAAGATCTTTACTACCTCAATTTTGCCTATATTTATACAAAAAGCAAAAAACTCTTGGGCTGCCCCTCATTGTATTTTGGGCTTCCCCAACCTTTCCTTTACAAAAATTTGTCCTTTAGCTTGTGAACAAAAGATAAATATAATATATTACATTTTTATGAACATTCCAAAACATCCAACTAGGAGGGCCCAGCTTGTTCGTTCATGAACTTTCTCCATACATTTGCCTCGGCTGCTATATTCTCAAAAACAGAAGGTTCGATAAATATTATAGCAATTTCGTGTTGAGCAGCTTGGGTCTTTACACCCACTATCCTGGCTGAAATCAAGCGCAACTAAACCTCCAACAAGTGAATACTCACAGCTGCATGTGCTATTTCATTCTTTAGTATCTTTTCATCCAATTCCTTGACTCACTGGATGGCGTGTTCATCTTCGCTGCATCTTTCATGTAAATGGTTCAAAAACATTTCATGCTCTGGTAGCACTTCCAATCTCTTTGCCATAGAGGTCTGACACAGGTTATAAGTTAGGAGCACTCTCCTACAAAATTCAGCACAACCATTCTTTATTTTCTTCATTGTCTTCTTTAATTCTTCTGTTGTGTTACTAGCAAACTCAATCAGCTCGTATTCTTGCTTTATTGTCTCCTAATCTTTGACAGATATATCTACGGGAGATTATTTGTTTGCTTCTACCCATGTCATCCTTCCCCGTAGAGTTTCCAAAATATCCTGATTCTATCCAAAAAATATGAGGTTGTATTCACAATTTATTCTACTCACATGTCTATCTGTTGAACTTTAAATCTTTCTTCCACCATCTGCAGCTGCATTTGATGAATATTCTTTCAGAGCGTAAGGGCATGCTTCTTTAAAGGTTCAATATCAACCTTCTGCTCCATAGATGACTTCATTGAAGCTGCAAGTGAATTCTTTTTTTCCTCCAAGGTTGCTATTTGAGTCTCATATAGCTTAGCCTTCCCTTCTGCGGTGGTCTTCTGCTCTTCCAGCTCTGTCACTTTACCTTCCAATCTGCCTTTTTCTTTATCCAATTCTTCAACCAATAACCTAAGCTTATCCCTCTCGGCTTCCAAACTCTCATATTGCTATTATAGCTTTCCAAACTCTAATAAGGTGGTCTGGGCATTCTTCTCTATATTTCCTATAGATATTACTAAAGCATCTTTCTAGGCCTGCAAAGTCTAACATTCTGCCTTCAATACCTCAACTTCACTGATCATATCCTTGTACTTCCTTTTCAAACTCTGACTTTCACTCCTTTCTTTGTTCAAAGTCTCCTTTAGCTGTGTGACCTTTTTCTGAGCCTCTTCTAGGTCTGTCATGATTTTGTCCACATTATCCTCAGTGGCTAGGGTTAGAGCTACCCTATACCTTGCTAATAATCATGGATTTATGTGTGTGCCGTGAACTAATGTTTTGTCAGTCACCATTACTCCTGGTTTACCCCCAGTGTTCACCTTCTTTTCAGTTCATTTGATAATTCTCTTTTTCTCCTTGTCGTAAAAGATAGTGTTGAAATATGGCACCTCCTCCCCTTCAATAGGCATGAAAGGAATTAACTCAACTCTAAAAAATGACACGGAACCTTCTCCCACCACACTACCAAAAGGAACAACAGGCTCTAATGGATCAATATCCGACGGCATCTGTCCTTGATCAATTGAGTCTTTCTCTTCTTGAGTCTCTTTTCTCAGTCCTTTCCCTACTTGTTCTACTGGTTGTTTTTCCTTTTTGGAATCTTCTAGTTTGAAACCCTAACTCTCTGCCTACTTTTTCTATATCTCATCTTCCTCTTTTCTTTTCTTTTCTTCTTTAGCCTTCTTAGTTGCTTCTTCAGCTACTTGTTTGATTTCTTCTTCTTCTGTTCTTAACCAGTTCTATGCTTCCTGTACAAGTCTGTTAGCCTCCTCCTTTACCTTCTTGGATTATTATTCTTCTTTCCTTTTCAATTTCTCCACAGCTTTTCCTTTACCACCCACAGTTGTTATCTATTGCTTGAATCTTTTTCTCAGGGCTGTCATGTTCTTAGCATTGTGGAAAGTCTCCTCATCTTTGTCCCAAAATTCTGTGTACTCAAAATGTACTCCAACTTCTTTGAAATAATGAACTACTTTATCCTCGAAGTCATTCCTATGATAATTCATTTCACTGAAGTGAAAGTATTCCAATTCCTTGACAAAATCTATTGCATTATTTACCCTTGAAAATTTGTAACTTCCAACAAAAAAGGGCACTGCATGATATACTGCCTTTTTTTGTTCAAAAAGGAAATTCCCTACTCCATCAATATATAACTGTCTAACAACTTATTTATGGGTTACATAATCGGTAGCATATCTTGAGAGCAAAGAAGGGGCCCTTGAACCACCATACATTCTTACATATAAACCACCCTCTGTTAGATACTAACTTCCATATTCTTGCATGACCTTGAAAGCTTAATCTGACATGCAATTGCATTCTACCAAGAAAATCAAAGTGTATAAAGGCATGATGAAATGATCACAGATCTCCTTATAATAGTTGTAATATCTGTGAGCCCAAAAAAATTTATAAGCTGCATACACTGGATCTCGGTCCTTATCTCAATGGCACTTTAATGCAGGGAAAGGCTGAGTGCATAGAATGCAATCAATCAAAAAAGAACTCATGTAAAATTCAGACTTATTTTGGGATACTCCTCCCAATGCTGTGCTTTTGCATGCCGACAAGATTTTGGATACTATGCTTTCCAGTTAAAAATGGTCCCTTGTGTAGCAACATAATAAATAACAGGTATCCAACCCAACTTAAAAATTTTCCCATTAGCTCTTCCAAAAAATTTGTTCAGCATCAGAACAATGAATCTATATGGAGCATGGAGAGTCGATGTCTCATATTCTCCAGAAGGCCTTGCCCTGAAATTTCTACCCGAGAACATCATTTTCTTCATTGTCTCTACCATGTCCACACCCAAATCCTTTAACCAACTTTCAGTTAGATAATTCTGTGGTGATGGTAGCTTATATGCCATGGATACATAAGCAGGGTTGTATGCAACATATCCTTGCTTCTCGATATTTGCTAGGATCATCCTTGACACATCTTCCCTGGGAAGAATCCAACCTATCACTTCCGAACATTGAAAATATCAGTTCTGGTAGCCACTTTCATAAGGGCTAATCTTTCAATGTTAGCATATATGGGCATATCTTCAAAACTAGCATCAGAGACACTCTAGCTTGAAATTATCCTATACACTTCTCCCCACTTATATTCTAGCTCAACCCCAGTAGTAGCTTTAGTATCTTCATAAATGACTTCCACCTTGGTTATCACTTCCACCTCAGGTTCTTCTTCAGCCGCTTAGGCTTTTTTCTTCTATTTTCTTGGCATATTGATGCGCTGAAAATCAACCTGTAACAATTATGCAACATGGTTTTAGTCTAATTCATCCCTAGCAAGTAGTGAGAAACAATAAACATACAAATATTACCATTTCTTCGATATGCATACTGGAAACTAATGTCAATACCACAGTCCTTATGAATGAGAGATTTTAAACAAAGAAAACCTTCAAAATATCTCTGCACCCCAAACCTATTAAAACTCTGCTAGCTCAAAAACCTTAAGCTCTCCCAACAGCCTAAAATCTATATGGGCATCTCGACTAAGGCAAAAAACTCACACCGCCGTCTGTTTCAACAAAAAATCGCCCAAACCCTTATCAATTTCACAGTCCTCCTATGTCACATGGCAATCTACTGTTAATGAGAACACGAATGTCTAACCCTAGGCTAAAGATGGATCAATCAACAATAAGGTGGTGCAGACAGCAAAACGCTTGTTTGCACCGTGCCCTAAACCTCCACAAAACTATCATAGGCATACTCATGGCTATGCAAAGGCTTGGGTGGAAACCTAACCGGCCAATAATGAAAACGTTCACAAATAAGAAAACAACACTCAACATAAATGAAGTTTTACCGCAGGAAAACCACGAAAAACACAAAACCCTACCCCCCGCAGAAAACCTAAACATATCCACCCCGACAGTTTTAACAACAAAAGAATCCAAACATAAGACAGGCATGAATGAATCCTACCTAGAATTGCAGTGATGGTCGACTTGGACAGGAGATGACTGCTGCGAGTGTATAGGAGAACGTATCAAAACCTGACAGCTGCACGCAATGGAGTCTGATGGCTGCCACCGTGAAAATGACAAGTCACGGGCTCAAAGTGGTGTTATAAACCTTGACCGAGGCAAAACACTAGCAAGAAAAAATCTTAACCACACATCGAACACATAGTCCTAAAGACATCTGCAACATCAGATGAGAACAGCTCTATCAACCCGGTAATCGCATGGGAAAACACATCGGAAGTCAGGATGACTAACCTCTTCGGTATCAGTGGGGAAATCATGAAGCTTTGGATCGACTTGACTCTAACCCTCTGCAACATCGAGTAGCAGCCAAACTAAAACTCTAAACTCATTCCGAAACAGCTAACCGACAGTGAAAATACCAACTTCACCAGACCTCGAAAAAAAATAGTTGAAGGGACATCCGATCCATCGAATCCACTTTGTACTAAGACGCTGGAACCTCAGCAGACTATGATCAAGATCCTATATAAACTCACTCCTGATATAGCGGCTTAGACCTCTAAAGGCTTCCGATAGACACATTGGGTAGATAGTGGACTATGCTTCCGCTGTATCGGAAGATTAGTCAACTAGACATCCGATATGGACATGCAAATAGATTAAGTTCTTTCAAAAACAACTGATCCCTAGGAAAACTTTGGTAGAATTAAAACATTCCTAGGCCATCTAGATACTAAAAAATAAAAGGGGGGACCCTAAAAATCAAATTTTTCGAAGACAAAAGTTGCAGTTGTAACAATTGGCGACTACCTGGCAAACCCAGATCTCTGAACAACCTATTCTTTGATATAACATACTGTTTTGGTGATATCATTTTATTAGGTTTCTTCAAGATATTTGGATTCCAAACTGCAGGATTTTTGAACTTTAGTCATTGATGATAGTCCAAGTTTAGGAAGGGGAACCAGAATTTCAAAGTCTAGATACCTCTTCTAAGGCTGAAGATATGAGTTTTATTTTACCTCTTCCTTTGGGTGGCTTCCAACTTAGACACCACAGGATCGTAACATATGGTAAATAGATATATCTATTTGTTCCTCATTCCCAAGCCAATTTGCACTTTTTGATGCTTCTGGACTTTAGTCCTTTTGAGTCCTCCTGATTGCTTTCTTTCTTAATTTTAAATCAGGCTCTTCGATCCATAGTGTCCTTTTGTGTGAGAGATATTTTAATTTTAACTCACAGACAGAGAAGAACTTTGGAAATATCATTCATACTGATGTGGTTCAGTATGTGTTTTTGATACATATTGCTTTTAAGGATATTTTGACTCTTATTAGTCTTTTGGCTTTCAATTTATGGCATGGGATCATTTAAATATAATAGATTGTTTACCTTGCTTCCTTTCCATGGGTCTTTGTTGTTACCCACTAGGGTAGCTTTTAATGTGAGATGAATGGAGCCTCAAAATAGTACTCTAGAATTTTATATCCTTAGTTATTTCGCAAGGATTAAGCAGGACTTCAAATGTGTTCATAATCCATTTAGAAAAATCTGCTAGTCTTGAAGAATATTTAAGCATTGTAAGCATAAATAGTAGGCAGTCTTTGATCAAAGATTTTAGTTTATCCAAAAATCTGATGAACTCCAAAAAACCAAAAGTCGTGCTGATTTATTGAAACATAAACAAACCAAACTCTACCTGCAATCAAACTCTAAGCAAGTAAAAGCAAACAACTAAACTAATCTAAATTAGTAAGCAAACAAATCAAATCATTTATTTATGTACAAGAAAACAAAATCCAAAACCATTAAGAAAAATAAGGCTTGAGAACTAAACCATTTACTGGTAAGTTCTCCTCCCACCCCTGTAAGTCTTGCAACTTGTAAGTCGCGGGGCCTAGCCTTGCTGCAATCTAAAAAGGGCCTACCCATAGTTGTTGAAATTTAGTGTGCTTTCCCTTTTCATCATGCGGGTGATCCCACTTAAGAACCAGATCACCTACTTCGAATTCTTTGTTCCCAGCTTTGTGCTTGTCAAACCAACGCTTCACCATTTCTTATTGATGCTTAAACCTTTCCCGGGCTTTGGACCTAGACTCTTCTGACTTCAGCAAATTATAAATTCAGATTTGCAGAATTTCATTATCAGTACCCCTAGATTCTTAGGCTAGTATGGAAGATGGCAACAAAATATTAGGAGGGAGAACATCTTCTTTCCCATAGACAAGAGTGTAGGGTGACACACCTAAAGAGTTCTTTGTTGTGACTCTATCGACCCAGAGTGCATTAGGTAAAGCTAGATGCCAGCTCCTTTGATTTTCTATCACATTTTTCTTTAAAATTCTAATCAAATTTTTGTTTGTAGATTTTACCAAACCATTTCCTTGTGGGTAGTAATTTGCATAATAGTGCAACTTAATTCTTCTTTCATTAGAAAATGCAGTTAATCTAATAGACGGAAAATAAGAAGCATTATCAAAAACCAAGGAAATTGGAACCCCAAACTTGGTCATAGTATGGTTCTGCAAGAAATCCATAACTGCATCTTCATTTGCTTTCTGCAATGGTATGCCCTCTACCCATCTGGTAAAATAATCAGTTACTGTCAAAATATACTTATGCTGCAATGAGGAATTTGGATTTATTTCTTCGATAATGTCGATTCCCCATTGTTCAAATGGTTCTGAGATAATCACTGGTTTCAATGGTCCTGCTGCTTTAGCTTGTCTCCCACCACTTCTTTGGAAACTATCACACTTTCTAACATGCGCATGAGCATCTCTAAACAACATTGGCCAACAATATCCAGCTCTGAGAATCTTATGTTTTGTTGTGTCTCCCGAGAAGTGACCTCCAGCAGGTCCATCATGTAATTTTGCTACAACCTTCTTCGCATCTTCTTGTTCCAAGAATCTGAGGAAGACTCTATCGTAGTTCTTTCTGAATAGCACTTCATCAATAATATGATATAAGACTGATTTCAGATGTAATGCCCTTCTTTTCTTGGGACTCCAATGCTCCGGCAAATATCCTTCTTGAATATAATGAACCAAATCCCGATACCAGGAGTCTGGAGCTGTAAATAGAGGACATACATCCACCATGTGTAGTTCAACTTCATTATCCCAGCTGCTATCTTCATTGTTTTTCTCCTCAACCATTATTTTACAAAGTCCTTATCCCTTAACTATGGTTGCTAGTTTGAATTCAAGATCGTATTCTTGCAAAGCAGTCACCTAGTTACTTCTTCTCTCTCCCAATTCTTTTTGCACAAAAAGGGATCGTACTGCTAGGTGTGGGACTATTACTTTGGTGCGATTCTTAAGTATGTATGACCTGAATTGCTTTACCACCTTAAAAAGTGCATAATCTTGTTTATCAACTGCAGGATAGTTCAATTCATCCTCTTGCATACTAGTTCTCATAAATGATATGGGGTGCTCATCTCCCCCATCTCCTTTCTGTGTAAGCATAGCTGCTAATGAATCATCGGAAGCAAAAGTGTACAGAATAAAATCTTTTTCAAAATTTGGACTTTTGAGTGATGGTGCATGAGCAACAGATGTTTTGATCTTGCTGAATGCATTCTTCTCCACATCAATCCATTTGAACTACGCACTCTGTTTGACCATTTGCTACAAAGGTTTGACGATTTGAGCAAAGTCTGGTACAAACCTTTGCACAAAATTGATTGTCCCCATAAAAGATTGCATACCTATTTTATTATGGGGTGAAGGGATTTGTTCTATGCCTCTAATCCTCTCCGAGTCTATGGAGATCCTTTTTTTAGAAATGACATGACCAAGTAGCTTTCCTTCTGTGACTGCAAACACACATTTCTTAGGATTTAATGAAATGCCATATTTCCGGCAACGCTCGAAAATCTGTTTCAAATGAAATGCATGCTCTTCTCTCTTATTTGAAAATATTGAAACATCATCTAGATAAACCACAACATTATGGCCAATAAGACTGCGGAAAGCTATATCCATAGCCCTCTGGAAAGTTGCTCCAGCATTGATAAGTCCAAAGGGCATCCTCCTATACGCAAAAGTTCCCCACTTGGTTCTGAAAGTGGTCTTGAGTTTGTCCTCCTCCACTACAAATACTTGATTATAACCAGAGAATCCATCTAATAGAGAGAACAGTTCGGAACCTGAGACCATTTGTAGTATTTGTTCCATGGGTGGGACAGGATAATTATCTTTATTTGATGTGCGGTTAAGATTTCTGAAATCTACGCAAAGTCGGATCTCTCCAAACTTTTTTCGTACTGGTACCAAATTAGAGACCCATTCTTAATGTCTAACTTTAAATATGATTTTATCATCTAACAGCTTTTTCACTTCACTTTGAATTAGGGGTTCCAGGTTTGGATGCATTTTCCTCAGAGACTGCTGATAAGGTTTGACTCCAACCTTGATTGGAATCACATGTTGTATAATTTTAGTGTCATACGTCTTGAGGTCTTCGTAAGTCCAAGCAAATACATCCTTATATTGTCTGAACAAGCTGATGAATTTACCCCTCTCACTGGGTGAACAACACTTCCCCAAATTCACATATTTGGGTTCAGCTTCTGTCCCTAGATTTATCATCTCAAATTGTAAAGATGAGCTATGAGTCTTGGCATTTGCTAGCTTTCTGAATTTGTTGTCTAAATCAAACATTTATTCCAAAGTTCTAACTCCTTTTGGAATGAAATTTACGTACTTTAATTCCGCTTGATGTTCTTCGTCATCTATTATTGCTCCTTTAAATGTGTCATTATTTGTTAAGCATTCCAATATTTGCTGATCATCCTCGAACACCCTCATATTAGTGATGTTATCAGGAACAGAAGGCCTAAAAAGCAATTCAATCGAACATCTATTATTTGTAGGTACCTACCTTGTAGCTGATGTAGCTAACAAATCAGCTGTTGCATTTCTTGCCCTAGGAATTAAAAAAATATTTAATGCATGAAAATTTATCAATAAATCGTAGACTTCATTTTGGTAAGCCTTTAAACGCGGTGATATGCAGTGAATTTTGTTCCGAATTTGTTTAACAACGATTTCAGAATCTCCATATACTTTCAGATTTTTCACTTTCATTTCTATCGCTTTCTTAAGTCCCTGAACTAATGCTTCGTATTCGGCTGTGTTATTTGTCCATTCGAATTCCAATCTACATGAAAGAAAAATTTTATTTTTTTCTGGATCAATCAGGACACAGCCATCTCCTGATCCTTCCAATGTTTTAGAACCATCGAAATAAAGAATCCAAAAACTTTCTACTCCTACTGAATTTGAATTTCTAACTACATCTGAAACCAAATCTACTATGTTACAATCAAACTCATTAGCCCACAAAAATCAAAGGAGATCGGGTTGGATATCAGGTATATTGTTGGCTTCTTCAGCTTGGTAATTTCCCGGTTCTAGTTCAAGAAAATAATTTCCCAACACAGAGTTTACTGCTTAATTTTTTCCTTCCAATTGAGTTACATTATATTTCATTTGAGGCTCTCTTAGCACTTTTATCTGATTTTGACATCCCTTAAAAGGCAAGCACAAATGTGACCAATCTAATGCAAAATATCCTTCTAACCTTGCTTACCAATCCCGGCTCAAAACCAAACCATAAGCATCCGGGATATCTGCTACGATAATGTCTATGTACTGACATACCGTCTCATCTACGAATAAACGGATCAAAACATCTTCCATTTCTCCTATTACTTTGACTGATGTTCTGTCTAATTGAAGAACTTGGCCAGTAGTTGGTTTAGGTTGACCATTGATTTGCTTGCAAACTGACAGTGGCATGGAATTGACTGATGCTCTTGATTCCACTAAACAGTTATGCACATTATAGTTGAAAATCTCAAAGGTTAGAAGAAATGTTGGATTTTTATACTTAGATTTTCCTCCTAAGCTCGCCTCACCAATCTCTTCCTTAGGTTGGTTGTCAATGGGAGGCTCTTTCTCGAGTGTCTCAAGCACTTTCAAAAGCTTTTCCTTTTGCTGAGGTAGATTTCACATTTCAAATATTGAGATATTTGCTTTAGCCTTTTTAATGTCTTCCACAATGTCATATCCCATCTCATGTTCATTCAGATTCTTCTTGACATTTTCAATTTTATTTTCAGTAGGCTTTATAGGCGTATTGACTTTCTTAGGGTTCTGGATTGAAATGACAAACTCAGGTATGTTAACAGTTGAAGTACTACTCTTAATTTTCTTCATATTCTCTTGGAGTTTCTTGATATTTGGAAGTATCAAGTTATCTTATTTTAATGGATTCTAACTTCTTGTTGTGACATTGGTATCTAATGTTTCTTCTTTCTCAGGCAAATCTTCATCTTCTAATTTGAACATAGATCCACAGTCCCATACAACCAAGGTGTCTTCCTCTTGTGTTTATGTAGGTTCATGATCTTTCCCTTTATCTTCCTCAATTTCTGTCAACTTGGAATCCAATAATTGGTTCATTACTAATGTCATAGAATTAATCCATTGTGGGCAATTCTTCTCAGAATGAGGTTGTTGATGGAAAGTGCAAAATTTATCCATTCCTACATAGGTCAAATTCATTGTTGAAGGACTGTGTGGAGGAGGTTTAGGTTGATAGTTGTCTTCTCTTTTTTTATAATAAGTCTTGTATTGTTTATGAGCCTCCTTTTCTTTTTCTAAATCAATCACCCAGTTTGATAACTGATGCATCATCTTCACCATCCCATCTAACTCATGTGATCGATCATCCTTAGGTTTAGTTAATAATAATGGATTTTTGTTTCCATAAGTTCTTTCATCTGACTGCATAGGATAGTGCTCTATACTCTCCAATTTTTCCTCTACCTTCTCAGCTTCTTCATAAGTATCTACTAAAGTGGGCCTAACTGGTCTCTTAGCAAACATGGCTAGATCAGGCCCGAGAGCTGAGGTATAATACTCAATTAGAGCATGCTTAGATGGCTTATCAGCTGCACTGAAGTTATTCAAGTATGCAGCAAACCTCTAAGTGAAATTATGTACTCTCTCTTTTTTTTCTTTCTTTAAGGAAATCAATCCTTTCATTAAAGCTGCATGAGTTTTCTATATTCTGTATTTGTTTCTAAATAGTCTCTCAAAAATATTCCAATTTGTGATTGAGTTTTCTGGTAGGGAAAAGTACCATGAAGCTGCTTTCCCTTTCAGGGTATGCGGGAATAATCTGTAAACTACATCTTCATGTTGTGTTGCTTGTAGACCTTCTAAATCCAGATAAAAACTCTGCAAGTGATCATCCACAAGAATTCCTTCACTGGGTTCAAACTTGGGTAATTTTTTGTCAAAACTCTAAGGCATATCATGAAACGGAGGTGTCGAGTTTAAAGGAGATCTAGCTCTCCAAGCAGGATGTGGAGGCAATTGATTTTCCTTCACATTGGCCATGATTCTGAGAGGAGTATGAGGTGGAGACTGAACAGGGGTCTGAAAAGGTGAATAGTGACGGGAATCAAGTCCCAATTGATCCAAAGGTTGGTCAACTTCTTGTAAGGTTGTTTTTACCAATTCTTCAAGATATTCTACCAACACTGAGTCTTCCAATTGAGGACAGTCCTTCTTCTGATACTGTCTTCTAGGTAGGACAGAGATAATAGGTAATCCTCCAATTTTTCTCGCATATGCCCTGGTAATCCTCCTTAAATCATTAACCACTTCGTTATCAATGGGATAGATATACCCCTTTCCCTTTTCTTCAGGAGTGGGTTTCTGAGGCAAACTAGTTTCAGAACTATTACCGATGGAGTAATTTCGAGAAAGCAGAATTCTTCGGCTAGACATGCACTGGTGGCCCTCCCTCTAGCACCAAAACTATTGAGGCCTGGAAAATCGCAGGTAACAATAGTAGGGATTCTCCCCAATAAGCATTCCCAATTAGCTCATTATTGTTTGGTATGGGGAATCCGTCTAGTTTACAGTCCAGCTACCGTAGGTCAAGAAATAGTTAAAATGTTTTACCGATTGTGGCCCGGTCCACCGTTTAGGTGTATATTTTAGTTTTGTATATTTATGTATGATGTGCAAGTGCCTAACTAAATGCAGATGATAGAGATAACGAGGAGTGTCACAATGTGATGCGTAGGTTCTTGCCTCTCGTCTTACCTCTCTCGTTTCTAAATCATAAACAAAAAACTATAACTAAGACTCACTAACCTATCCCTAGGGAGCAATATTGTAATTTATGTTGAGCAATGTCTTGGATAACATACATAAAGAACACCACAGATAGTTGTTAATACTTCTGAATACATGCATATCAATAGACAGATAAACAAAGAGATAGCTCATTGTTAATTAAAACATTCATTACTCAAATACGATTGTGGAAATTTCACAGAAATAAATAGGAGCACATTCATAACATGAAATATTTCATAAGTTAGAACGATCTCACAGTTCATGAAAACAAGCTAAAACATAAATAGTTCACATCCAACAAGTCCATGTCAAACATTTGAAACTCCATAGTGCTTTCTCTAGCCCAAGAAACATAACTCTTTATTATAAGATGAAATAGTTCTTCTTACAATAAACTTGCACAAAGATAGTCTCATGAAAAAAGGTCTTTACTACCTCAAGTTTGCCTATATTTATACAAAAAGAAAAAAACTCTTGGGCTTCCCCTCGTTGTCTTTTGGGATTCCCCAACCTTTCCTTTACAAAAAATTTTCCTTTAGCTTGTGAACAAAAGATAAATATAATATATTACATTTTTTATCAACATTCCAAAACATCCAACTAGGAGGGCCCAGATTGTTCGTTCATGAACTTTCTCCATAGATTTGCCTCGGCTGCTATATTCTCAAAACCAAAAGGTTCGAGAAATTTGATAGTAATTTCGTGTTGAGTAGCCTGGGTCTTTACACCCGCCATCCTAGTAGGAATCAAGTGCAACTGGTCCTCCAACAAGTGAATACTCATAGCTGCATGTGTTATTTCAGTCTTTAGTATCTTTTCATCCAACTCCTTGACTTGCTAGATGGCATGTTCATCTTCGTTGCATATTTCTTGTAAATGTTTCAAAAACATTTCATGTTCTGGCAGCACTTCCAATCTCTTTGTCGTAGAGGTTTGACACCAATTATAAGTTAGGATCACTCTTCTACAAAATTCAGCACATGCATTCTTTGTTTTCTTCATTGTCTTCTTTAATTCTTCTACTGCGTTATTGGCAAACTCAATCACCTCATATTCTTGATTTATTGTCTCCTGATCTTTGACAGATATATCTGCGGGATATTCTTTGTTTTCTTCTACCCATCTCATCCTTCCCCACAGAGTTTCCAAAATATCCTGGGTTCTATCCAAAAAATATGAGGTTCTATTTACAATTTCTTCTAATCTGATGTCTATATGTTGAACTTTAAATATTTCTTCCACCATATGCAACTACATTTGATTAATCTTCTTTCGGATCGTAAGGGAATGCTTCTTTAAAGGTTCAATATCAACCTTATGTTCCATGGCTAAATTCAGTGAAGCTGCAAGTGAATTCTTTTGTTCCTCCAAGGCTACTATTTGAGTCCCATATAGCTTAGCCTTCCCTTCCGCGATGGTCTTTTGCTCTTCCAGCTCTGTCACTTTACCTTCCAATCTACCTTTTTCTTTATCCAATTCTTCAACTGATAACCTAAGCTTATCCCTCTCAGCTTCCAAACTCTGATATTGTTGTTGTATCTTTCCAAACTTTGACAAGGTGGTCTGGGCATTCTTCTCTGTATTTCCTGCATATATTACTAAAGCATATTTCTCGGCCTGCAAAGTCTGATATTTTGCCTTTGATACCTTAACGTCATCGATCATATCCTCGTACTTCCTTTTCAAACTTTGACTTTCACTCCTTTCTTTCTTCAAAGTCTCCTTCAACTATGTGACATTTTTCTAAGACTCTTCTAGGTATGTCATGATTCTTTCCACATTATCCTCAGTGGCTAGGGTTAGAGCTACCCCATCCCTCGCTAATAATCATGGATATCTGTGTGTGTCGTGAACTACTATTTTGTCAGTCACCATTACTCCTGGCTTACCCCCAATGTTCACCTTCTTTTCAGTTCGTTTGACAATTCTCTTTTTCTCCTTGTCATAAAAGATAGTGTTGAAATATAGCACCTCCTCCCCTTCAGTAGGCATGAAAGGAATTAACTCAACTCTAGAAAATGACACAAAACCTTCTCCTACCACACTACCAGAAGGAACAACAGGCTCTAATGGATCAATATCTGACTGCATCTGTCCTTGATCAATTGGGTCTTGCTCTTCTTGAGTCTCTTCTCTCAGTCCTTTACCTGCTTGTTCTGCTGGCTGTTTTCCCTTTTGGACATCTTCTATTCTGAAACCCTCACTCTCTACTTGCTTTTTCTGTATCTCATCTTCCTCTTTTATTTTCTTTTCTTCTTCAGCCTTCTTAGCTGCTTCTTCAGCCGCTCATTTCTTTTCTTCTTCTTTTGTTCTTAACCAGTTCTCTGCTTCCTGTACAAGTCTGCTAGCCTCCTCCTTTCTCTTGTTGGCTTCTTCTTCTTCTTTTTTTTTCAATTTCTTCGCATCTTTTCCTTTACCACCGACAGTTGTTATTTGTTGCTTGAATCTTTTTCTTAGGGATGTCATGTTCTTAGAATTGTGGAAAGTCTCCTCATCTTTGTCCCAAAATTTTGTGTACTCAAAATGTACTCCAACTTCTTTGCAATAATCAGCTACTTTGTCCTCGGATTCATTCCTATGATAATTCATTTAACCAATGTGAAAGTATTCCTATTCCTTAACAAACTCTACTGCATTCTTTACCCTTGAAAATTTGTAACTTCCAACAAAAAAGGGCACTGCAGGATATACTACCTTTTTCTGTTCAAAAAGGAAATTCCCTACTCCATTAATATATAACTGTCTAACAGCTTCTTTATGGATTACATAATCGGTAGCATATCTCGGGAGAAGAGAAGGGGCCCTTGAACCACCATACATTCTTACATATAAACCATCCTTTGTTAGATAATAACTTCCATATTCTTGCATGACCTTGAAAGCTTGTTCTAACATGCAATTGCATTCTACAAAGAAAAACAAAGTGTATAAAGGCATGATGAAATGCTCACAGATCTCCTTATAATAGTTGTGATATTTGTGAGCCCAAAACAATTTATAAGCTGCATACACTGGAGCTCAATCCTTATCCCAATGGGACTTTAATGCAGGGAAAGGCTGAGTGCACAGAATGAAATCAATCAAAATAGAACTCATGTAAAATTCAGACTTCTTTTGGGATACTCCTCCCAATGCTGCGCTTATGCATGCCGACAGGCTGTTGGATACTATGCTTGTCCAATTAAAAATGGCCCCTTGTGTAGCAACATAATAAATAACAGGTATCCAACCCAGCTTAAAACTTTTCCCATTAGCTCTTCCAAAAATTATGTTCAGTATCATAACAATGAATCTATATGGAGCACGGAGAGTCGATGTCTCATATTCTCCAGAAGGCCTTGTCCTGAAATTTCTACCCGGGATCATCATTTTCTTCACTGTCTTTACCATGTCCAAACCCAGATCCTTTAACCAACTTTTAGTTAGATAAGTCTGTGGTGATGATAGCTATATATGCCATGGATACATAAGCAGGTTTGTATGCATCTTAGCCTTGCTTCTCGGTATTTACTGGGATCATCCTTGTCACATCTTCCCTAGGCAGAATCCAACGTATCACTTCTGAACATGGAAAAATCTCAGGCCTGGTAGCCACTTTCACAAGGGATGATCTTTCAATGTTAGCATATATGGACATATCTTCAAAACCAGCATCAGGGACACTCTAGCTTGAAATCATCCTATACACTTCTCCCCACTTATATTCGGGCTCAACCCCAGTAGTAGCTTTAATATCTTCGTAAATGACTTCCACCTTGTTTATCACTTCCACCTCATGTTCTTCTTCAGCCGCTTGGGATTTCTTCTTCTTTTTTCTTGGCATATTGTTGTGCTGAAAATAAACCTGTAACAATTATGCAACATGTTTTCAGTCTAATTCATCCCTAGCAAGTAGTGAGAAACAATAAACATACAAATATTACCATTTCTTTGACAAGCATACTAGAAACTAATGTCAATACCACAGTCCTTCTGAATGAGATATTTTAAACAAAGAAAACCTTCAATATATTTCTTCCCCCCAAACTTGTTAAAACTCTGTTAGCTCAAAAACCCTAAACTCTCCCAATGGCCTAAAATCTATATGGGCATCTCGACTAAGGAAAAAAACTCACACCGTCGTCTGTTTCAACAAAAAATCCCCCAAACCCTTATCAGTTTCACAGTCCTCCTGCATCCCATGGAAATCTATTGTTAATGAGGACACGGTCGTCTAACCCTAGGCTAAAGGCGGAGTAATAAAGAATAGGGTGGTGCAGACAGTGAAACGCTCGTCTACACCATGCCCTAAACCTTCGCAAAACTATCACAGGTGTACTCATGGCTACGCAGAGGCTTGGGTGGAAACCTAACCAGCCAATAATGAAAACATTCACAAATAAGCAAACCGCACTCAACATAAAGGAAGTTTTACCGTAGGAAAACCACAAAAAATGCAAAACCCTACCCCCAACGGAAAACCTAAATCTATCCACCTCGACGGTTTTAACAACAAAATAATCCAAACATAAGATAGAGCCATGAATGAATCCTACCTGGCAATGTAGTGACGGTCAACCTGGACAAGAGATGATTGCTGCGAGCGTATAGGAGAATGTATAAAAACTTGACAGCTGCCCGCAATCGAGTTTGATGGCTACCACTGTGAAAATGACAAGTCGTGGGCTCAAAATGGTTTTATAAACCTTGACCGGGGTGAAACACTAGCGGGAAAAAAATATTAACCACACATCGAACACATGGTCCTGAAGACATCCACAACATCGGACGAGAACGGCTTATTCAACCTGGTAATCGCATGGGAAAACACATCAAAATTCGGGACGACTAATCTCTTCGGTATCAGTGGGGAAATCATGAAGCTTCGGATCAACTTGACTCTAACCCTCCACAATGTCAAGTGGAGGCCAAACTAAAACTCTCGGCTCATTCTGAAACAGCTAACCGATGGCGAAAATACCAACTTCACCGGACCTTGGAAAACAATAGTTGAAGGGACATCCGATCCATCGAATCCTCTTTGTACTAAGACGCTGGAACCTCAACATACTATGACTGAGAGCCTAGATAAACTCACTCCTTATACAGTAGCTTAGACCTTGGAAGGCTTTCGATAAACACATCGGATAGATAGTGGACTATGCTTCCGTTGTATAGGAAGACTAGTCAACTAGACATCCGATATGGACACACAAACAGACTAAGTTCTTTCAAAAACAGTTGAGCCCTGGGAAAAATTTGGTAGAATTAAAACATTCCTAGGCCGTCTAGATACGAAAAAATAAAAGGGGGGACCCTAAAAATCAACTTTTTTGGGGACAAAAGTTGCATCTACAACAACCTCCAATACATCATCCTTGATATGTTATCGGACTTAACTTTATCGACACTTCTAACTTATTCTATCAACTAATTCTTCTAATACTCCTAGATCTCCTCCTTTGATAGGTCATCTCCAATAGCAAAATCCCAAAACTTCACTTCAAATCCTTTCAATTAGATGGCCAATTATGCATCCAATATCTGAAATGATGGTTGGGGTTCCTTCTACAATACATTCTCGGATGGTTGCAAAGCGTCCAATGATTTTATGCCTAGTATGTGATGGCGCCTAAAACTCTCATGATTCATGCCCAAACTCTCCTGATTCATGCCTATGATGGTGCTTGGTCTCCATCGCCCAAACTCTTCATAATGTTCCTACATTAGTACTCCTCTGGTAGGATGAGAGCATGTCCTCATGTGCACTTATTCTTCTTCCACGACCTCCATACTCTGAAATTGGTTATCCTTCACTTCCTATTCAAATTCTTACTCACCTTTATCCTTGTCATGTTTTCAACAACATTCCCTTCATCCCTATACTCATATTTTGTAGATTAAACACTACAACTCTTTTCTACCTTAGTCATGTTATTCTAGTCTATACTTGCATAACACAAACATCCAAATAATTAAGAAATCTAGGGACCTATGCAGGATCCACCTACATCTTATATGTTTCTACAGGTCCTTTAATGGGTCACTTTTTCTTAATTTTCTCCTTTCGGCTCCCATGGACTTCGTCTCTGGTCCATGCTCTCAGCTTCCTCAACTCCAGTCTCTACAAAAAATTCTCTATTTCCTTCTGTACCTATACATAGTTACTCAACCACTTCTCTGGTTGAATCATTGGCCTCTTCAAGGAATTTGGGCATGTTCTCTCCAAATATTTCCTCTACAAACCCTTGATTTTCATCTTCCTCAATTGTTGTTTCCTTTTCCAGTGCTCTTGTGCTAGAATATATTCGCTTTTTTCTTCAGGACTCAATTTTAGAGCCACTCCTTAAGGGAATGTAGCTCCTTCTCCCAATAATTCCATACTTCTTTTCTTTCCTCAATCTCCTCCTCGTGACCTCCAATAGGCACGTTATCTTTCTCATCCAATTCCAAGTGGTAAACACTCATAGGTTCCTTAATTATATGTAATTATTCAACCTCAAATTATGGGGTTGGTGCACTTACCCTATCCTAATTATCGTTCCATGGTTTCTCTACTATATAGAAACATCGTCAACTTATTCTACAATGGCTACACCACTTCCTTCTTTTATGCTTGCATCTTCATCAACATTGTTTTATCTTTCCTATGTGTCTACACTGGAACATTCGTCTATCTCCATTGTCCCTTCCTTGGGAATATCCTTTAGGGATTCAACACCCTCTACTTCATCTTTTTTCTCTTTTCTAGCATCTCTTGTTTGGAGTTCGTATATGTCCTTCTTTTAGAAGTTCTCTACATGATGTTTCTTTTGATACTATTGGGAGTCCTCCACTTGCTCCCTTCCATATAATCTCCTGCAATGGACATTATCCAACTCATCACCTTCATCTGGGTAACATGCCATTACCCCTTCTTCCTTGTCATATTATTTTTTCATAACATGCATCAACTTGGAATGATCCTTGTGCTTGATCCAACTCTACTCTCTCCATAATCATATCTTTAATCAACCTCACCTCTTCCATTGTGTAGGTTCTTTTGTTTTCCATCAACACCTTCATTAATTTTTCATGCTTCAATGGTTTATTAATCCCATGAGCCTCTTCCATGGATTCTATCCTAGCCACTATCTCCCTCATCATATCACATATCTTTTTTGGGGCCATTAACTTATATGGTCTCCTTCTCTCGTCCAAACTTCCAATATTCAATGAACTTTTATAGCCCATATTTACACCCTTAGAATGTGCAGTTTCTTCTTCTTCTTCAACAGTTCTACCAAACCTCCTCTACTGGAACTATTGTATCTTCACTAACTCTCTAAACCCCATTTCTACCTTCAATCCCAACCCTTGGCTGGGTTTTTATATTCTTTTAACTAGATAACTCTATCCAACCATCTTTGTTGGATCTACCCAATGCTTATAGTCTTACACTGCCTCTGCAAGTCTTCAAACCTTCGACTGGGTCTCTTCGTTTATCTTGAACAACTCTACCCAACCTCCTTTTTGGAGTTGTCCTAATTCCTTAACCTCCTGTTGGGGCCTGGAAATTCGTAGGCGACAACAGTAAAGGATTCTCCCCAATCAACGTTCCCAACTAGCCCGTTGACTGTTTGGTGTAGGGAATCTGTCCGGTTTGCGGTCCGGCCACCATAGGTCAAAGTAACCAAAAAAAAGGTTTTACCGGTTGTGGCCCGGTCCACCGAGTTTTTGTAATTTTTTGACTTAATGTATGATATGCAAGTGCCTAACTAAATGAAAGGTGATCAGAATGTGAGGAGCCATCACAATGTGATCCGCAGGTTCTTACCTCTCATCTTAAGGCACGCAAGCATTTAAATCACATACAGTAAGTAAATAAACTAACTACCTAAATCTATCCCTAAGGAGCAAGGTTATCATTCGTTAGTGAGTAATACATTCCGTACATGCATTATGAACAGTTACAGACAGTTGATACTTCATTCAAAACACATGAACAGTTACAGATATTTAAACAACCAGATAGCCGATTATTTTACGAACAACATTTATTACTCACAGTGGAAGAAATCCTAAAGATACTGAAGAACATTTAACAAGAACATAGGTTCAGGAAATTAAATACTCTCACAGTAAATGAAACATAGCTGAAAACGAAATAGTTCCTCTTCAACATTATTCTTTGAGTCGCATTGATACATTCCACATTTCACTCTCTCCAGCAGGCAAAATTGCAGTTTTCTTTGCAAAACGAAGTAGTTCCTCTTACAAGTAAACATTTACAAAATTTTCCAGGGAAAAAGCCCCTTCTCATTCCTACTTTCAAATATTTAAACTATAATTACAGAGCGTTTCATTTTCCTCGTATGCATGATCTTTCATTTCCTCTAACGCTTCGCATTTCTTGTCTGTATGTAATCATGGACCACTTGGTAACCGATGACTTCTTGGGCTCGCGCCGTTGTAGCTCCGGGTTTTGTCTTCTACTCCCCTGGTTCTCCTGGCGATCCCTCCGGTTTTAGTTATATTCTTGCAAAACGGTCCGTCTTTCTCAACACCACAGTAGAGTACCTAATCTCCTCAAAACCGCCTGCCATCAATCGACCAGCATCATTCAAAATAGCAAATATTATCAATTAAACGACTATTCCACAAGGAAATGGCGATGCGCACCATTTACGGGCCTGACAAACCTAGACTACGGCAGTCAACAGGAAACACACTGGCGGGAAAACTTAAAATCGGCAATCGGAAGGACATAACATTGGAGGCCAAGGGGCTTTCCCAGCCGCAACGACGGAAGAAACCCAAATCATGGACAAGCGACAAGCGTGCAAGAGAGACTTTAATCGAAAGTCGGAAGGATATGAACTTCAGAAGCCAAAAGACTTGGAGTGCCGCAATGGTGGAAAAGAGAAAACTAAAGCCTTGCGATGCAAGTCGGACGTCGGACGAATTTTCATTTCGGAAGACAAAAGGCTTTTCCATCCGCAACGGCGGACGAGACACGACTTCATGCCCGCGACCAAACAGGTTAAAACGCATCGGCCATCGGCGCTTTCACACTTCGGAAGCTAAACTACTTTAGGAGCCGCAACGACGGACGGGACATGGTTCGAACTTCTAATCAAAACAACGAAAAATTAAGTGCTTCAGTCAACTTCAAACATCCAACAATTGCGACCTCAGTGGAGACAACTGGTTTGATCAATAAACAAAACAATCTTAACAGCTAGGGCTCGCCTTAAACTTCAGCGCAATCAAAAACCAGACCTTGGTCAAGAGTCAGGCTTTGTAGTCATTTAAAGATTGAAACACATGCCAACAACTCCAAGGATTCAAAGATTAAAACAAAATCATGAGGAAGGTCCCGAATTTAAGAAAATTGGGGAGAAAAGTTGCCGCTGCAACACCTACATAGGTTTGCTTCTTCTCCTCTTCTTATATATATACCAAACTTCCACCATTGGATCTATCCTTACATATCTACCCAACCATAACTAGACTTGTCTTCCTCAACTCTTCACCCCTTCTTTGCAACTCTACCCAACACCACAATGTTGGAGCTGCAACCTCCTCCTTCACTTCTTCTACAAATATACACACAATCGCAACTATGGATTTGTAATATGGATAAATATACCCCACTTCACTATTAGAACTATCCCTTCTCAACAACTCTACCCAACAATAGTTGGAGTTTCCTTCCCTTTTCACGTGGTATGCTCCTGCTCTAATACTACTTAATGCAGACTAGGGTATGTGGGTTAGAGTATGCAAATCTAATACCACTTGATGGAAATCGGGGGTTTATGGGTCAGCGTACGTAGCTCTGATACCAAACTAATGGACAAGATCTGCAGGTCAGAGTATGATGTATGATATCATTTGACACAAATGGATATATATCCATATGGGTTCAACACATACAATGGCCCTATGCACTAGGGAAAGGATTCAACCAGTCCTGAAATCAATACACACATACGCAATGGGTATTCCAACACTATACCCAACACATAGTAAAAAATATAAAACATAGACTCAATTATCCCCTTTCTATTCTGCTCAACAATTTACAATTACATCAATGTGTCGCAATGGTATTTTCTCAACACTTCTTTACATAGGGCCTCAAAAGACCCTCAATATCTCTCTTCACTCAAATTTTCACTTGCATGTTGGTCTAAGTCTTTCCTAGGTGTTATCTCTAGGGTTGTTCCTAGTTTTTATTGTGTAATTTTGAGTTTCCTTTGATTTTGCCTTGGTTGGTTTTCAATTCTTTTTTGGATTTTTATGCTTGATTATTAACCTTTAGTCTCCTGAAGATATCTTAAATCATCAGAAATCTATTCAGTGAATAAAACTTTGTGTTTGTGTAAGGATTTATGCTTTGTATGGTAAAAATCATAAACTGATAGCAGAAGTCCCAAGCTGGCAGCGCAACGAGAGCTTGCAGCCAATTGTATTTCTAATACATATATGATATGAGGGCCGAGAGATTATGGTTTGTGATATAAATATGGATAAATATAATCTTTTGATTATAATCTTGTATGTT
>LPNX010567278.1:0-34976 GCA_001517045.1 Pseudotsuga menziesii
TTTTGGCAAAAATCTCCTGGCAGACGGAAAAATTCAGGCGAATGGGGGCAAAAAAAATTAATTTCGTGGGCTAATATTGTTTTTTAGATTTTCCCCTAAATCGAGACGAATGCTATTTACAAAAGCATAGCTATATACAAAATAAATTAACGGCGAATATATTAAATAAAATAATAATATTTTAATATAAAAATTCGCCCACCTTTTTTTAGGGAACCCTTAAAATTCGCCATTGGGCTATAATTCGCCCCTAAAATCATCCTTGAGGATAACTGCAGGAACTTGATTTAATACAGCTTCTTAGCTGAGAGATTTGACTAATGAGTTCAGGATTGGTATTGAGTCTCAGGATTAGTACTTGGTTACTTGCTTCACCTAGTTCTAGCCAGGGAGATCAGAGCAGGCTCGGGGGTCCTGAGGAGTCGCTGTTTGAGCGCTCTCTAGGAGTTGGTAGGGAGGAACGACCTCCCATTGTTGTTGTCGACCAGATTTAAGAACAGGTTCTGCTATTTACTAATTTCTGTGTTAATATCTGTGTATGAGTGAATGATGCATTTTTAGGTTATGATGTAAACTTAGAGGATAGAATATCGTATCTTGTTTAGTAATGAAATTAGTATTGATGAAAAATAAACCCTACCTGTGTTTTTCCCCATCTGGAGTAATCCAGATTGTACTCTAGCACAGGTGGTGAATTTAAATGAAGAAAGTATGATGTAAATATAAAATAAGATGTTAGCTTGATTATTAGAATGTTTTCTTTTATTTGTTGTTAGAAGAAATATTATTATGTACAAAGAGTAGTGTTAGACCTAGACTGTGAATGTCAGATTATTAGAAAAGGAAAGGAAGTTATATTATTATACTAACAATAGTATGTTTTGGTAGATGAAACACTTCTCTATACAGCATTCATTTCGATTTCCTTATTTCTATTTTGAAACAAAAAGGAAAAGAATATAATAGTTAAAATGTGTAGGGTTAGGTTAAATAAAAATGCTTTTCAACTCTACAGTTCATTTCTTTTCCTATTGTAGAATAATAACTACTGAAATTTTAGCAACGAAACTGTGAGTAAGGATAGCAAAACCTTGATCTAATTCTAAAGATAAAACTAGTTGGTTTAAGATTTTTTTTTAGTTAGGTGATTTCTTTTAGAACTGATAATGTAAATAATTCATTCACCTTATCTAGCTGAATTATGCAAGTTCTACAGCTACTAACCTGTCTTTTAAGGAATTTAAACAAAACTACTAATTATTTAAAGAAAGGAATACAGTTAGTTTGTTATTACCTTTATTTATAAATTCTAATGTTATAATCTAAATAGGGTAATATAGATACAAGAGGAATTCTTTATAAATTATTTAATATAGAAAGCATAAGAATATAACAATAAAATACTTTCTCATTATACATCTATAAATAGACTTAGACTAAGTACAAAGATAATGTATATAATTATAGGAACAGTTTTTGTTTGTAAGTAAAATAACATTCACATCCCATTATAATAAATATCAAGTAAATATAAATTTTGTACTTTAAAGATGTAACTATCAGTTACATAAGTAAAACTCTAAGAACATTAAATTACTTATTTTTTGAAGGTTAACAAATATAAAATAGTATTTAAAACTTTATTAGAATAGAGTGAATTAAAGCAAGATGACATAAAATAATATACAGTCATCCTAAACAGGTAATAGTAAAATAATTTACAGGGTAAATTTAAATATAATAACTTGTAGGAATTAAATTAACAGAACATAGACATGCTCGATTCACCGAGCTTAATAACCATTTATACAATATAAGTAATAACAAAATAAATTACAGTATTATATTGTAAATAAAAGATAATTTAAAGAAAACAGTAAATACATCTTCATATCGCCAAGTTAGGGTAAAACCCTATTATATCAAAATTTACAACAGAGGTATCAAACAAAAGAGTTTATGCTCCTTTCTAAATGCCTCTCGGCTTCTAAAAGTTAACAGAGTATGGTTTTATCAGCCTTCCCTAATTTATACATTTTATACACAAAAACTAGAACAAAATCAAAATTTACAGGTCACGGCCTAAGCCAGAAACCCCGCATAAAGCAAGGGTTTTACATTAACAAAAACAACGAACCAAGTTAACCCAAGTAAACCAAAACCATGAGGGTTTTGTAGGCCATGGCGACCAACCATCAAATGTCCCATAAGGGACTGAACAAGGACGAACTACCATGGGATATCCAAGGCTTACCCGTGAGCAAGCGGTTGTCCCAACCTTGCACCAACCACGCAGAAGGACAAGCCGTCACCTGTGAACAACACCCATGATATTGTTAATATCTTGCACTTATTTAAACAGAGATGTAATAGAACCGAAGTGTAAAGAGTTAAAGATACCATTAATAATGCTTACCTAAAACTTCATAGAAACGTAACCACCCACAAACAGTAGTGCAGCTACCAACACGAGGAGGAACAAAACCTTCATCTGCCACAGGAAAAATGAAGATTACCAACGCAGCAATAACCAGCGACGGCTAAGAGATGGAGAGACAAGCCAAGCAAGAATATACGCTTGGGCCGCAACTGTTTTCCAACCAAAAATTCACTATGCTGCGAAACCCTAAGACCCAACAACTCTTGAGATGCGAGACCACGGCTCTCACTACTGGGCCATGGGAGAATAAGACTTTTACAGTCTAAAGATTATTGAAATAAGCAAGCGGTGAAGGATAAACCCTGGAGGAAAACAACCAACCCAGTTCCAACAACAATCAATTTGTTTATAGCTCTTCTCTATCGAGCGTTCAGGGCGAGCTCACAACGTGCAGGAGAGAAAGAGGCAAGCTGGGAGACTACCAGAAACAAGTTGCAGAGCGGCCGGAGGCCAAAAACAATGGAGGGAATAACAAGTTAGGGTTCATGAGTGCCTTTTAACTTCACAACGCATGGCTACAACGAGTCCATGTGTACAATCCAATTATTTGCATGCAGTGGGTAAAAACTATATAGTTCCGGTGAACAATCATCCAAATGATTTCTCATTCAAATCATATGATGGGTGAAGATTCTACAAGGTTCAATAATCCCGAATGTCAACCAAGACTTCATGCTGAAAGGTTAAACAAAAGAACCTTAGATCAAGGGTTAGGATTATAACATAGCAAGGATATAAACAATTATGCGACCTAACACATTATGCAAGCAAAGGATGCATATAATAAATGATTATAAAACTTTAGATCAAGGTTAAACCAGAAACTCATCATGGGCGCGGTCTATTCTATGACCCCTTATTTTTATGCATTGCAAAGTATTCATTCAACAAACTATTATAACTATAGCAAGGGTTATGCCACTTAACATTTAACAAAAGAAATTCTTAAAACCTATGTTAAGATACCCTTTTGCTAGCTTATTTCTAGTTTACCTTTGAGTATTTATTTATTAAGCTATTAGGGTTTTCAAATGAGATGTTAAAGCCTTATAGGGCTTGTCATTGGAATTTTGATCATTTAATAACAATAACTGGATGAAATCTTCCAGGTAAGTGCATCAACACTAACTTAAATCCATTTGATAGTAGTATGTAATAATGCTATAATTCCTTTTTAAGCCTCAAAGCTTTAGAAGATAGGATAATAGTATAAAAACTCATTAACTATTGTACGTTACTTTCTTATCACAAGAATTAACCAAAAATTTGTCATGACGTAAATTGTTTATGATCACAATTTAAGATAGATCCTTAACGTAAAACCCCGCCATCTTTAACCTGCGTGAAGGATAAATTTAAGGCGTTTACAAATGATGACTTTGGTAAACATTAATAAGCATCGAAGAGGTTAGTTCGTGATCAAAAATATAAATTACAACTAGAGAGAGAAAGCAACTGTCACCAATACTGTTAGGACAAAAATCTATTTTCTATGGCGTCTTTAAAAAGAATAACGATCCAATGGTTTTACCTCATAAAAGCATGTGAAATTGAACAGCATTTATATTCTTTTACTGTGCTATTATTTTTGCAACGAACATATATCTGTATGCTTTATGATTATTGACAAGCAGCACCAGATCTTTCTTACCTATAAATCTGTAAGAGCAGGTAAACTTTCTACGTTAGCTCGAAAGCTAAGTAAGCCCCAGAATACCAAGACAGTTCCACCTTGTGGTCGCAAAGAAAAATAAGTCATTAAACCGAAAAAGAATTATTCTATAAGATAAACATAATCAAGTAGATAATTCAGATCATGAAATCATTAACATATAACTAATTAAAACAATTAGCTGACTGCATTATTGAATATTATCTGTATTTTTCAAAATTTTAAATTCTTTGGAAATTTTGGGATTTTGACATAGGGTATATGACAAAGAGAAGGAGAAGGGAATTGCATAAATGTTCATTTCAAATGGGGAACCTATGTTTTATGATTTGGAATTCTTCGATACCTATGTTGAGAAAATTCCCATTCGGATGAAGAGGAAAACGATATTTTATGAACTCCGTAATTGGGAGCATCGTAAGATTTTCCACTTACTAGGTCCCGTGCGTATATTTAAAAATGTTTCATTTTCTTTGCGGAGGCACATATCATTGAAACAAAGTGACACATTGGTTGTTATGAGAGATCGTATTTCTTCAAATAATAAAAAGAAGAATTGGCCAAGACAAGAAAATAGAGGAGAGTCTAGCCCTTCGTATTTTAAAGAAGTGTTCGGGTATACAGGGTACTCCCAAAAGACCGAACACCTTCAGCAACCGCTTCACACAAATAGATCACAGATCAACACACTGATATTTGTCACGTGGTTAAAACCCTCGAGAGGGAAACAGTCCACGACCCCATCCAAATATCTACTTGGAGCAATTTATTATGAAAAAGAAAGAAAGTTACATGAGCTTCTCATAATCAATCAACTAGATAAGGACCCTCTATGCTCTTTAAATAGAGATCATAGACCAATCGGGTGTTAAGCCACGGATCAATGGTAGGTATGAACTAAGAGAAGTTGAACCGTCGGATCACTCTATGTCTAGAACATATCATGACCGTCGGATTAGAATATTTACAAATGCATACTAAAGAAACACACTTTTACCTAACGGATATATTACACAAGTTGATCTTAACTAACTCCTAAGTGTCTAAATATCCTAACATCCCCCCTTAAGAACAAATTGGGATAGGATTGCAGGATTTAAAAAAGTGACACTATTAGGAGAAGGAAGGAGGCATTAGAGCCTATCCCCCCTTAAGGACACATTCCTGAAATCCTAACATAGACCGAAGTTTAGAAAACTTTGCTTCTGTAAGAGACCTGGTGAAGATGTCTGCAACTTGATCATCTGTAGGGCAATAGAGCACTTCAATAACACTATCATGAACAAGATTTCTGATGAAGTGCATGTGTAGCTCAATGTGTTTGTTGCGCTGATGTAGAACTAGATCTTTGGCAAGATTGATGGCACTTTGATTGTCGCACTAAAGTGGAGTAGGCTATTGTTGCTCGAATCCAAACTCTGAAAGGATATGTCGAAGCCATAAAGCTTCCTTACTGGCATTAACCGTGGCTTGATATTCTGCTTCTACTAAAGAAAGAGCAAGAGCTTGTTGTTTCTTACAAACCCAAGTGACAGGTCCAGATCCCAGACTGAAAACATAACCTGCAATAGACTTCCAATCATCAGGATAGCCGACCTAATCTGAATCAATGAAACCAACCAACAAAGCTTTCCCCCCTATATTGTAATGAATCCCAAACTAAATTGTACCTAAAATATATCGAAGTATTCTTTTTGCTGCTTTCCAGTGACTTTCATGAGGAGTTTGCATATAACAGGCAACACGACCTACGGCAAAGGAAAGGTCAAGATGGGAATGAGTCAAGTATAAAAGACTACCAACAAGATAATGATACAAGGTGGCATCTACTTCAGGGGAAGTACAAGTGGCAGAAAGTTTGACTCCAGACTGGAAGGGAGAAGGGGTTGGTTTACAATATTCCATGTGGAAGCGACGAAGAAGGTCACAAGCATACTTAGACTGGGAAAGAAAGATTCCTTCTTTGGTTTGCAAGACTTGGAGACCAAGAAAATAATGTAAATGTCCTAAGTCTGACATTGCAAAATTTTGCTTAAGACTGGATTTCACATGGGTTATAAGTTTAGGGTCACTACTAGTAAGGATAAGATCATCAACATAAAGAACAAGTATGATGAGATGGTTTCCTACTTTCTTGGTATATACATTGGGGTCAGAATGACATCTAGAAAAACCAGTGTCAAGGAGAAAGCTATCCATTTTTGCATACCAAGCTCTAGGAGCTTGCTTAAGGCCATATAAGGATTTCTTAAGGAGACAGACAAGGCTAGAGTTATCCTGAACATATCCAGGAGGTTGTTCCATGTAAATTTCCTACTGTAAATCACCATGTAAAAAGGCAGACTTGACATCCATTTGATGGACTTCCCAATTATGTAAGGCTGCAAGGGAAAGAACAAGGCGGATGGAATTCATTTTTGTGATAGGAACAAAGGTTTCATTGTAGTCGATCCCTTCAACTTGGGAAAAACCTTTGGAAACTAACCTTTCCTTAAGTCTTTCAACACTTCCATCTGATGCATACTTAGTTCTGTAGACCCATTTACATCTGACAAGTTTTCTTCCTTTTGGAAGAGGAACAAGATCCCAAGTATCGTTCGCCATTAAGGAACGATATTCTTCATCCATAATTGCATCCCAATTTGGATTTCCTGAAGCTTCTGCAAAAGTTTATGGATCATGATTCTTGAAAACTTGAGCCAAAAGAGAAGAGGCTTGCTGAAACTAAGAACGTGTTTGACGTTGATCTCTAGGATCACCGACAAGATCACCAACTGCTTCACATGTTGAACGGGCCCATCGAGGAAGCTTTGGTGCTGGCGCAATTGGGGGAACATGAGCAGGCGGAAGTGGATTTTCATCCTCACTGTCATCATCAAAAACTGGAGTTGGAAACCTGTCAAGGAAGTTGGAAGAAGAAGAAGAAGGCACAATCGCCGAATCAGGCTCGTAGGCCAAATATGGTACACCCGCCAAATTAGGCTCGTAGGCCAAGAGATTTTCATCAAATTTAACATCTCTTCTAATGATTATATCATGAGAATGTGGCTGGAGAAGTCTATAACCTTTTACATCTTCTGAATATCCAACAAATATGCACTTTTCACTTTTAGGCGACAATGCTTTCAGTTTTTCATCTGGAATGTGAGCCCATGCTTCACAACCAAACACACAAAAGTGACTTACATCTGGTTTAATTTTACTCCGTGCTTCTTCTGGTGTTATACCTTGTAAAACTTTAGTGGGTGTGCGATTAACTATGTAATTTGCACAATTTATGGCCTCAGCCCAATATTGAAGACTTAGTCCCTTAGATTGGATCATACAATTAGCCATTTTTTCTAAAGTGCGGTTCTTTCGTTCAGCTACACCATTTTGTTGTGGTGTATATGGAACAGTGTGTTGTTGTTGGATTCCTTGTTCAGTGCAGAAAGTAATGAACTTGTTGTTAACATATTCTCCTCCATTGTCAGATCTTAACTTAATAATTTGATGACCAGATTGTTTTTCAACAAGGGCCTTGTAGGCCAAGAACATGCTAAATACTTCACTCTTAAGTTTTAGGAAGTAAACCCAAGTGCATCTGGAGTAGTCATCAATGAAATTTAAGAAATATTTGAAACCAGAAAAGGAAGTAGATGGAAGAGGACCACACAAGTCACTATGCACAAGCTCCAAGGGAACTGAGGCATGCCAAGAGGCACGTTTGTCAAAACTGTCCCGATGATGTTTTTCGAGTACACAACCGAAACAAACACCATCCTTGAAATATACCATCGGAAGACCAGTCACCATATTGTCTTTACATAGCTGTTGCAATGAGCGATAATTTAAGTGACCAAATCGCTCATGCCAAAGTTTGCTCAAGTTATCACTATGAGCAACAAAAACTGAAGGAAAAGGTGATGACCCAAAGTTGTTAAATTTGTACAACCTAGTAATATCATCAACAGTTCCAATAGCAAGGACATTTTAAGGATTTTTAAAATCCTTGATTACAACTTGGTGAGGTGTAAACGTCATAGTTTTACCTTCACTGGAATGAGTAGTTTGATAGATTGATAACAAACTGCAGGAAATTTTTGGAACACATAGTACATCACTGAAATGACCATTTTCTACTAGAACTGTTCCAGATCCTACAACACTTAGAGATCTATCATCACCAACCAATATTTGTTTGGTGTTACATTCATGCATAGTAAAAAAGATGGCTTGATCCTTAGCCATATGATAAGATGCTCCAGAATCAATGAGCCATTCATTTGAAGTAGAAGAAGAAGACGCAGTATAAAAGTAACCAGAAGCACAAAGTGCATGTCGATGAGTGTTAGATTCTAAAGACAAATCTAGGCTGATGTGGTGCTTCTTCATTGCTGCTTCCAAGGCTGCCATCTTCTTAAAACACTTAGATTCATCATGATTATCTTTCCCACAAAAATTGCAATGACGCTCAGTCTTCTTTCCTTTTGGCTTGGATCCTTTGTCATTTTTTAAAGGAGCTGATTGAGAGGGTTTGGGACCCTTGTTTTTTGGATTATTATTACGAAAATTTTGTTTCTTGGGAGGCTTGGACTTTTCTTTCTATTGGGACAATAAGGCTTTCCCAGATGTATCTGCATTCTTAATTATTCCAAGACGAATGAGCTTGTCTTGCTCTCTAATTAAGGAATCACAAAAGGATTCAATACTAGGCTCTTGATAGCTAGCTGCAGTCAAGGATTCTTTCATGGAGTAGAATGTAGATACAAAAACAAAATATGCAGGTCCAAGTTTGGAAAGAATATGGTAAATACATTGTTTTTCTTCTTTCTTAATCTTGCATTCTGCACATAAGAGTCTAAGAGTTTTATACTTAGATAAATAGTCTTGAATGCATGAAAAATCATTTGGATTCAAGGAAATCAACTCATTCTCAAGTTGATGACCCCGAATTTCATTGTGTTTACCAAACACAGATTCCCACTTTTCCCAAGCTATATCAGGTTCATCAATTCCATATATGTGGAATCGCAAATTAGTAGAGATTGATATCCCAATCAATCCACGAGCTTCATCACATCTATTTTCCCATTTAATTTGCTTATCATCATCAGTGGGTTCTGTTTCTTTCCCTGAGGTTATCCTAAAAAGTCCCCTACTTCGCAGAACATCCTCCATATGAGATTTCCATGAGAAATAGTTAGAACTTGTAAGTATAATATCACAAGGGGGGGCCATACTGTACAATAATGGCTGAAATAATAGAAACTAATTGTCTAGATGCAAATAGCTCGAAAAAATATGCGGTTTAAAAAAAATGGCATTGAAAAATTGATTCTGGATGATGAAGTTATGCTTGATTAAAGAAAATGTTGAAGATGTCCCCAATAGTGACATGGCAGATATTAACTTGAGCAACTAAAAAAAAGAACCCCCCTCTTCCCAAGATCAACCTTTGACAATCACTTTACAATAAAGTTGTTTTTAAGTGAATCACTTTTGTAGAATAAGTGATGTTCACTTTTACAATAATGTTACTTTTAAATAGTGTGGCAATAAATTAAAAGACTTAAGTGACTCACTTTTTTATTTTATTTTATTTATGTGAGATGCACTTTATAAAAAAGTAACTTGAAAATAGTAATTGCATGCACTAAAAAGTAGCTTAATAAGACTTGCATTCAAGACCTATTAAGGAATAAAGCAACTTTGGACCAAGTGAGCTAAGTTTAAAAGGTACGTAAAAGAATGGAAATAGAAAGGTTTTTTTTTCTTCTTCTTCTCTCTCGTTCTCCGTGCTTGCCTTTTTTTTCTTGCAAATCACAAAAAAACAAAAAACAAAAAGAAACAAACTTTTTCCACATAATGGAGTTAGATCTTGGTTAGCTTACCCGGAAAGTCTACATTTTCAAGTTTTCTCATTGTTTCTGATTTACCGTGATCGCACAAGTTGCACGGAAAATAGCATACATCACAGAAAATCCAGAACCAAAAACCCTTTCAAAGTTTTGGCAACACCAGTTCCAGATCTTGATCAAAACCGAAAGCGGCTCTTCATAAACGCTCTGATACCATGTTCGGGTACACAAGGTACTCCCAAAAGACCGAACACCTTCAACAACCACTTCACACAAATAGATCACAGATCAACACACCGATGTTTGTTACGTGGTTAAAACCCTCGAGAGGTAAACAGTCCATGGGCCCAGCCAAATAACTACTTGGAGCAATTTATTATGCAAAAGAAAGAAAGTTACATGAACTTCTCATAATCGATCAACTAGCCAAGGACCCTCTATGCTCTTTAAATAGAGATCATAGACCAATCGGGTGTTAAGCCACAGATCAATGGTAGGTATGATCTAAGAGAAGTTGAACCATCGGATTAGAATATTTACAAATGCATACTAAAGAAACACACTTTTACCTAACTGATATATTACACAAGTTGATCTTAACTAACTCCTAAGTGTCTAAATATCCTAACAAGAAGGTTATGTCCAATGGGTTTTCAAGAAAGATGATATTTCTCTCAACCACAAAAATCAACTTCTATCAATTTTGTCACTACCACTATGACCACTTTAATGATGTCCTCCTCAAAAACTCCTATGCAAGATGACTTACACTTGCAACACCTCGACCCAAAGTTCCCCTAAGGGGTGTTCAAAGTATAGCACATGTGATAAATTAGGCTTATGCTGCTCACCCATTCATATTTTAAGAGTTGATGTATCGCCACTCATTCCAATATCCTTTGTTAGTTGTGTTATGAGCTCTTCGCTCCGAGAAAAAAAATAAATCAAATAAAATCATTCCTTTAGTAATGACTCTTCCCACAATATTCAAAGAAGATACCATGCCTATCAATGATACCAAGGGTGAATATATACCATTCACCTCTCTTACCTCATCAGCAATGACCCTCCATTATCATTGTCTTGGAGTTCTCTCAACTTGCGACAACTGTTGGAGGAGGTGCACCACCCTCTTGTCAACCATCATGAAGATATTCTCCCTCCTCCACAAAGCCCCATCAACTATGTGGAAATCCTTTTCCTTGACTCGTTACCTCTTCAACTGGACACAAATATCATCTACAATGACCAATCTCCAATAACATGCCCCATTATGGACCTCCTGACTAATACTACATGAGAACTTGTGAACCACCAATTCCCTGACGAGTAATTTTTCAACGTTACTAGAGATGACCCATGGTATGGAAATATCCTGGCTTACCCCATTTCACCTTTCCCATTGAGTATAAGTAGTGTTACCAATTGAGTTCCAAATACTGACACTCCAATCAGTTGTGGATTTTCTACCCAATATCCTCTCCTTCGATAAACAATTGTTTACTTTGAAACATATTGATGAAGAAAGACAATATTTCCTACAACAAAGCAAGGCCATGAATCTTTAATCCAAAGCACACTATTACCTCCATGTCCATTGTTGTGCCTTTATTGAGGGGGAATTTGTCCTAGTTTTCAACGTAAAAAATGCCCCCAAACCAAGTTTGGAAAATTCGTATCTAAATTGACAGGACCATATCTTGTAAAATAATGCCTACCCAAAGGGAGAGATATTTTACAGGATCTTGAAGGAATAACCTTAAAACCCATGTCAATGGGTTGTATCTAAAATGGTTCTTTCCATAATACCCCGCACATCACAGGTGCACCATGTTTTGGTTCTTATTTCTACATTACCAATACCTATGTCACAATATTTATTACACTTAGGTATATGCATCATGTGTGCAGGATTCTAACTAGAGCATAAACATTTTAAACCCCACCCACAATCGTTTAGGACTCGTATGACATGTATCATCTCAAAATTGGCATATAGGAAACATTTACCCTCTGCTTACCTTGCATTTACCAGTACTAACTATGATCACCATAGCATCCTCTTTCTCAATAATGATGTTCCATTAACATCGGTATTACAAATATCATGTTTCCCTCATGGGTGTGCACACCATTTCAAACCTCATCATAATTTGGTACCCATGATTTCGAACCCCCACAAGTCTAAGGAACCTAATCCACTTTGAAAAGATGAACCCATAGTTCATCATTTTATATTTTCGCATTTACTCCCTCGTCTTCAAGTGTTGATGCCATCAAATTCCTCAGAACATGTTATGATCTAGATTCACAATTGACCACTCATACCCCCATGATAGGTTCACCATTTCCAAATATTCCTTGTATCATCACCCTTGCAAAGACAAGAATGGGCCCCCCTCCTTCTAAAGACACCAATTCTATTCAATTATTTCTACATGAACAATCTACATGGCATTGATTCATGCAACACGTGTCTTCATGTTTGCAAAATAACCCTCACATCATTTTTGGAAAAATTTCCCCATCCCGCTCAAAACCGTTGGAACTCTGTCCATCATCAAATTGGTCCCCCAACACACTCAAAACTATGGTGATCCCACCAATAATTATTCATGTACAAAACATCCCAAAATCGAATCAAACGCATGGGAACCTTTGATTCTTTTGGAAGAAACCCTAGTTCTCCTTTAATCAATGAAGTTGAGTCTCGATATTCCCATCATTGTCATCTTTTTCAGTCACTATTATTCTATGTTTTGCATCTCTCACAAAACCCTTCATCTGTAGTTTTTCTCCCTCTGTTATACTCTATCGCTTTCTTGTGAATAATGTTGCCACTAGTTAATCGCCAAGTTTACATCGATCAGAGGAAGTTATGATCCCCATGCTTATGATCGAGTCTTGTGTCAGGTCGATCTGTGTCACATTTGGTTACAAAATGATCTTGGTTTGTAGGATAAGACCATCGCCTTATCATGTACTTCATCTCTTATCGTGATCCAGATTTATGTGAGAACAAAATGATGGAGCATATATATATTCAAATGCATAGATATATATGGCAATAAACATAGTGATACTGTAAACTCATATTCTATTAAATGAATGAAACATAACAGACTGTAAAACAAAAGCAACTAGAATGGTGGTAGTTGTATCTCTTAGAAGAGATGTGGTAGCTACGCTCACTAGTGACAAGATGAATACAAAAGGAGGCCAAAGGTCCTTTTATCATAAAGCCTTGGAGAGGCATAAAACCCTAAACCTAACCCTAGGAGATTAATCGTCATGAATTTTGCAGCCCCAAGGTGGTTAGTTGAACAGTCAACTTCTTGGGGTCATAAATTTTGCATAAGATCTTTGTTTGGGGCGCTTGATAGCTTGTTGGAAAGGTTTATCCGAGCTTTACAACTTTCGAAAGGGGCCGAATTAATGTCAAAGGTAACCATATGGCCCCCCGAATCACCAAAAATCGTCATTTAGGGCCTCAAAATGGCCCCAGAAGTTTGGGAACCAAAAAACTGTAGAAACTACAAGAAAAATGTCAACATGAGAAACTGTTTTGAGCCAGTGGAATAGGTGGGTGGCCACCTATACCCATCTGGATCATATCGACAATAAATCACTATATTGTGATAATTGTAGTGGTTACAGTAGTACCTTGGGGTTCCTTTTAATCAATATAAGGGATCACCTCAATCTTAGTAGCAAGATTCATTACTTCTCCCTAACTTAGTGGTCTCCCTGAATGTGCTCAAAGTCAAAACATCCATCGCATCAAGGGGAGTCATAACTTTTGAAGGTATTAGTGTTCACATTTGAAAATCATGGTAGTAGTACATCTAGTACATTGAAGTTCCCCATTCAAAAACTTCACCAATATTATGGTCTCCCACCCCCATGGGCCTCTCATGATCTTCGGTAGTTCAGCTTCTTCGAAACCAATGACATACTTTCCAGGTTCATCTACTCTCACATGGTTTGAAGTTTCCTCCGTCCATGTACCAACGGTTTTATGGGTTTACCCCTCGGTCTCCTCATATTGTATCATTTTTATAGATCTTCACGAGCATGAGTATGCCCTCCTTGTTTGTATAAAACACCATTCTTTGTTATAGCTTCACCGGTCATCACCAACAATCTTTCCCAATGGAAGGAAATTTCAGTACACAAATTCTTAATAACTTTCCAAAAAAAAGAGGGAACAAAATGAAATGATGATGCATTATCGTCCCTACAATACCCTTTGAACCCATATGTTTGCACTGGATTTTGTACCTAGATTATAGAGGTGCAAAGCCCAGACATCTTAAACCAATGGAAACTAAAGTTAAGGAGTGGTTTCATTCTGTAGAATATTGGAGGACATATAAGGATCATGGTAATATATATTAAGGTAGATAATCAACAACAAGTGATTATGCAATTAGTAAATTGTTTCAGATACTGTGTTAACATGAACTCAATAATAACATAAACTAGATTTAAAACCTAATACATGATATACATAATGGCTCCAAATATGAGGGAAAAATGTTCACGAACAGAAACACTTTCTGGACAAAAATATAGCGAAGCAGACAAACTCATGAGCATTTAGAGATACATACTTTATCAGAAAAGAAAATCAGAAGTAGGGTAATGAAATTGATCATATGCATTTACTAAAGTAATGAATAAAAATGGCTAATATTATATATTGCATATCATCCCAAAATATAGTCTCCACATATGCTTACAGATGATCAAAATGTTCTTGTTGCAGACCAAACATTACATCTCTTGAACCATTCTAAAAAGCAACCCCTTTCTTTCTTCTATTACATATATTTATAATTCTCTTCAAAAACCTAAACAGTTTAAGATCCACTTTTAGAGGGACCAAATTGAATCAAAATAGAAAGGAAATATTACATCGAATACTTACATTTTTAACTAACTTAAACTATAAAGTACAAAATTTGCCACCTAAACCTATTTATCATTTATTAATTAACAGATGAGAACGATGAGTAATTTTGGAAGTCTTCATCTCAATCCTTTGTTGACCATTATAACTACAACTATAAATGAATTTTATTGAAACATGAACTGTTAGATGTGCCTTGCTTCATCAACCAATATAGTATGTCCAACTAGTACCTGGGATCTTTTTTGCAATCGAGTGTATTCTACCTCCATTACTTGGACTTTGTCTTGAAGTTCTTTATTTTGTTTAATGAGCTATTCATTTTGTTTTTGGGTAACTTTCTTCCTTCTCATAACTTGTTTTGAAGTTTTTATTAATTCCTGATAATTGGCATTAGTTTCTTCTAAATATTCCCTCAGTCTTCTATTTGCTTGCAATAATCTTCTATTGTTGCAATGATATTTTAAGGACTTCAATTTCTCACAATGTCTCCATTGTTGTTTGATGTGCAGGACTTTCTAAATTTAATATTGGAGTAACCTCAACTTGTTCTTCAACAATTAAAGTTTCTTGGGATTCAAATAATTTCTCCATCTTATGTACATTAACATTTTATATTTGAGCTTCCATATTTGGAGGTTTTGAGGTCATTCCAATTTCAAATTCCTGAACCTTTTGCTTACCCCTATATTTATGATTTCCTTCAAGTATTTCTGGAAATCTTTTAATACTTTTTTCAATCCTTTCTAAAGTATGTGCCACTATTTACTCCATACTCATGATTTTAGGATCCTCTTCACTTGAATAATATTTAATAGTGGTTACCGTGTCTTTTTTAAATTTAGAATCCAAAACAACTTTCATGTTCATCCTTAGCTTATTTTTAGGTCTATCTCTTTGTCTCAATTCAATATTTTGAGGTTCTTAAGAAGAAGTAACCAAATCTTCTACATTGGAAGAAGGATCTTCAGTCATACCTTTTTTTGTTGTATCAATGGGTGTGTTTGGGGCATATATAACTCCATTTTGTAACACAAAAAGTGCTTCCTCTTGAAAATTCTCTTGAATTGGTTCTAGGATGGCCTCATATTATAAATTAAACCCTTTTTATGTTGGTTTTGTTTCCTACCCTACCTTTCTCTTCTATCCTCTTGAATAATTGTCTTCTATCCTCTTGAAGAACTCTGTCCCTTTTGAGTTCTGCAAATGATATGAGGGGATTTATGCTTATTCACAGAAGTTTATATCTCTTTGTTATTGAATTGAATATTTAGATTATGTTGGGCTTCAGGATTCTCCAGTTCAAAGCTCTACCAGGATAGAAAATGTTGCCAGGAGCGATTTTGTTTTTTGAGTTCAGTTAACACTAGAAAATTAACTAACCCGTGATGGAAAATGGACTGACCTATTTGATTGGGATGATTCCTAAATTTAGTATCCATTTCTCAAGGATCTTAAACTAATAGCAGGGTAAATTTAATTTAGACTTCTTATTTACATGAAGGATAAATCTCAGGTGATACCTATAAAGAGTGGAAAACTTTCCCTCACAGGTGACATGACGTTGTACGATACTCGATATATTCTTTATGATATCGGATTAAGGATTGAGCTAGGGTTCTGCACATGCTAGGGTTCTGCGCCGACACATTTTGGGAGGCCTCTACGCCTCTGGGAGGCAGTCGTGCAGGCCACAGGCATGCTTGACGGAAACAATGGGTCCCCCACATGCCCTCGTGACGAGCTAAATGTTTTAAGATCTCTGATCGCGGAGAGATGCAAGTCCTTACAGCCACCCTTGATTCCAAATTTGTGAAGAAACTCGATGAAGTACCCACTATTGATCTTCCTCCACAGCATCCCATGCAGGTGGCCGTCTCTCTGGAAAATCGGGCTTTGGTTGGCCAGTTCATATGGGTTTGGCCCTCCCCTAAGTCCACGGACAACTGGATTCAAAAAAATTGGAGACCCCTGATCTGCAAATAGCATTACATGCTATGCAATAGGAAGAGGGTTTTTCCTTTTCAAATTCATTGCTAAAGAAGACCGAGATATGATCTTTCAAAGTGGGCCATATTTCATGGGTCCCCAAGGATTATATCTAAATAGATGGAACCCAGATTTTGACCCAGTAGTAGATGTCCCCAACGCAGTCCCTGTCTGGGTCCGTCTCCCCAATCTTTCGATTCACTGATGGACTTCCTCCTCCCTACAAGCCATCAGAAACATGCTTGGTAAGTATATTGATAAAGCTCACCCTAAAGATAATTATTCATGTAACCGAATCTGTGTAGAAGTAGATATGGAAGCAGGGCTTCCCAAAGCAGTCAAATTAGCAGTCCGAGAATGGCAACACTACCAAAAACTGGACTATCAACAATTTCCATTCAAGTGCCGCCATTGCCATGAGTATGGTCACTTCCAAAAGGGTTGCCCTAAGAATCTGATCGATATAGAAAGAGATCATGAAGAAGGATGGATCCAGGAAAAACAAACCAAAACCAATCCAAGACAGGCCTATAAAAAAGCTGAGAAAATCCCTGGCCCACATAAGGCTGATGTTGCCCTCATCAATCCCATTTCCGACCAAGGAACCAGCTCGGCTCTTGTTGTCAATTCCCCGCACTCTAGTAAGAGGAGACTCATGTTCAAGAAGATGGGATCCCCCCAAGCCCAATACCTGAAAGCGCCAGCCCGTCAAATAAAGGAAAAATCCAGGAAGAAAATAGTCTCCCTAACTCTCCGAATCAGACATCAGACGAAGAGGCCTCGGAAGAGGAAGAAGGAGAAATAGGACAAATGAAACCCTCCCCTTTCAAAAGAAAAGCTAATCAAGGAAGAAAAATCTACAATGAACGAAGGAAAGAAGCCACCTACAAAGACAAGCTAATGGGAGCGCAAGTCACCCTCGAAGCCATGATAAACTCCAGAATCACGAGGAAAAAAGGGCAACCCAAAGGGGCTACCAAAACCCCTAAAAGTAAGTAATGAAGATTGTCTCCTGGAACTGTAGACGATTAGGAAGCAAAAAAAAATTGGACTCAATGAAAGAGCTTATTTGTATATTAGGTCCTGATATCTTGCTGATCCAAGAGACAAAATTGGAGGAAGAAAGCTTCCTCCTGTCTGCCCATCTATTCTGGAAGAATGGTGAGGGCCTGGTTAATAGCGACAGGGGCGCTTCTGGGGGTATAGGCACCTTATGGAAAAAAGAGGCCTTTGAATTAATCCATTCCACTACGCACACTCATTGGATCCTATCCACTCTCCTTCACAAAGAATCGGGAATCCAGGTAAGCGTTTTCAATATCTATGTTACTGTTTTGTTAATGGAAAAAAGAGACTGCTGGAAAAGTATTCAAGACAATCTGTCTTCCCAAAATCCAGGAAACATCATTCTTGCAGGGGACCTAAACATCACTCTCAATGCCCAATAAAAAAAAGGAGGCTTCTTAGTCAAAGATCCCTTAAGAGAGACAGTGGAAGATGTCATGAGGAGCTTGGATCTTGAGGATATTAAACCAACCCGAGGCAATTTCACTTGGTCCAACAGAAAAATCGGACCAGGTCATATTGCTTCCAGGCTCGATCGGTTCTTAATTCAACATTCCTTCGTTGTTCTTGGTTTCATATTAGACTCTAAGATCCTTCCTTTGAGCATGTCGGATCATAAGCTGATCTTGTTGGACTTGACCAAAGAAAAAAACTTAGGTCCCGTTCCTTTCAGATTCAACCCCTGCTGGATTAGTCAGGATGGATTTATGTATCTTGTCAAATTAGTTTGGGCCGATCAATTATCTGGATCCCGATGCTATGTCTGGGAAGAGAAACTGAGAAGGCTTAAAAGAGCTCTTAAGGATTGGGCCAAGACCCTAAATTCCCCTTCTGCCTACAGACTTGAATCCCAACACAATCTGGAAAATCATAAAATTTCACAGGAAGAGAAGCCAATGGACTTCTCCAATCTGGAAAAAGAAGCCAATCTTCACTATATCCTCCAAGCTACTTCCAGGACCGAGGAAGAAAATCTTAGACAGAAATCTAGGTGCTTATGGCTCAAAGCTGGAGATCAAAACACCGGCTTCTTTCATAAGCAAGCGGAGGGTCGGAAAAACTTCAAAGCTATAAAGGAAATCTAGATTCAGGGTCAATCAATCAAGGATTTTGAAGAAATAAAAAAGGCAGCTCACGATCATTTCCAAAGAGTTTACACTAAAGAGGATTATCGTCCTCCTCTCCTGGGATCCCCCATTCTCGCTTCGGTTCCTCTTCTGCTCTGCCACTCCTCAAATAGAAATCTAATAGCCCCGATTTCTAAAAAAGAAGTAAAACAGGCCCTGGCGGCCATGGAACTAGACAAAGCACTGGGTCTGGATGGGTTCACAGCCAGATTTCTCAAAGCATGCTGGAAAACCATTAAACATGATCTGGTTAAAATGGTTCGCAAACCTTAGAATTGTGCTAATATTGGGGGGAGCACCAACTCGAATTTTCTCGCCCTCATCCCTGAAAAAAAAGGGGCTACCTCCTTCGACAGATTCAGGCCCATATCTCTCTGCAATATTGGATACAAAATCATAGCCAAGGTAATAGCAAATAGGATAAAAGTTGTGTTACCCTCCATCATCCCTGAAAACCAAGGCGGCTTTGTAAAAGGGAGGCAAATCGCTGACAATATAATTCTGGTCCAGGAAGCAATCCACTCAAGCATCAAGCATCGAGAAAAAGGTATGGTTGTAAAACTCGACTTAGAAAATTCCTTTGACATAGTTAGATATTATTTTTTTGTTCCAGTTTATGCACAAATTTGGTTTTGACCCCACGTTTGTTAGATGGATCCAAGCCTGTATCAAATCCCCTTGGATAGCCCCATTTGTAAATGGGCGTGTAACTAATTTCTTTCAAGCCTCTCGGGGGTTCCATCAAGGTTGTCCACTCTCTCCCATGCTCTATGTTATTCAAGCCTCCATGCTCAGGTTCCAGCTAAACCTTTTCCAGCAAAATAACGAGCTTCTTGGACTCTGCATAGCACGAGGGGTCAAGAATGTGAATCACGCCCAATTTGTTGATACACAATTCTTCTGTGGGGAGCAAGTGTGGTTTCAGAAAGACTGTTCAAAAGGGAACTTGAGTTGTACCAAGACGCTTCAGGCAGTCTCATCAACTATAACAAGAGCCAAATTCTTAGGTGGAACTGTAATCCTAGAGATATGGTGGACATTAGCAAAATTCTTGGCATCAATGGTAAAACCCAATGGGATGATTTCAAATATCTTGGGGTCCCTATCTTCAAAACTGCCCCAAAATTATCCTCCCGGCTTCCCCTAATTGATAAAATTAAGAACAGGATTATCACTTGGGGAGCTAACTGACTGAATCTAGCCAGGAAGGTAGTTCTTATAAAAGTTGTCTTATCCAGTATCCCGATCTGCCAATGCTCCATTCTGCTCGCACCTAAAGGTGTCCCGGACAGTATTGAGTCTTTACTTAAAAATTTCCTTTGGAAAGGAGGGAATCAAAATGAAAAGAAGCTCTCACTGGTCAGTTGGGAAAAAGTGACCAAACCACTGATGCATGGTGTTTTGCAAATTAGAAAGTTGGCTCTGCAAAACTTAGCACTTGGAGCCAAACTGCTCATGAACATCATCTCCGGTAATCTCTTGTGGTGCAAAGCGGCCCTCTGGAAAAAATACTTCTCCAATAGCCGTCTTAGATGCTTGGACAACCCCTCTTGTCCAAGAAAGGGCTCGTCCATCCTCCATATTCTTATCAAATCCCTCCCTTTCTTCTCTTCTAAGATCACATGGATTCCTGGGAATGGTAAACAAATCAAGATTTGGGAGGACTCAATCATGGGTGACCCCCCATTGGACCAACTCCCAGGAATGGGAGATCTCAAAGTTCACATGCAAAACAGGAACATGACTACGATTTGGGATATTTCGGAATGGAATCCTGAAGGTTCTTGGAAGAACTGGGATATCCCTTACCCAACCCATCTGGATGGTGTTAAGAGGCAACTCCTCAGAAACTTAAAAGGTAAATCCCTTGAATCCATCACAGCCAAAGACTCGAGAGGATGGGGGAATAGGTCTGGTAATTACTCCACTTCAGCAGGATACAAGCTACTCTCGTGCACTGCAAACACTGAGAATCCAGCCATATGGAAAATCATTTGGGCTGTCAAAAGCCTCCCTAAAATAGACTTCTTCACATGGACAGTTATCCATAACAGAATTCTCATTGGGGATAACCTTAAGAAAAAAGTATGGGAAGGCCCAACGAGATGTCCCTTCTGTCTCAATAATGAAGAAAATGTTGAGCATATTCTTATTTCCTGTCAGTACACTAGAGATGTTTGGAAAGCGTCCCTCCCCCAGAAGGTTGAGCTCTTCTCCAGCAGACTCCTGGATCTCTTTCTTCTCTGGGCCTCTAAAGCTCCCTTCAGTCTCAATTCAAAAAAACCAAAGCGTGTTGGATGGATCTGCCAAAGGTCATTATATGGAAGATTTGGTTGGAAAGAAACTCCCGAAACTTCAGAGAGAAATACATGAAAGTTGAACAGGCTGCTGCAAAAGTTCATGGTTTACTGGGAGAATGTCTCTCCCAGCTTTGGAACGAGCCCTACACCACTTCTCTTGACACTAATGGTTGGCTGAATAGGTTAGCTCCAAATCCCCACTCGGCACATCCGAGACCAAAGAAAAGGAAACCGTGGGAGATTAGGATGGAGGAAAACGAGCTCAATTATTGGCTAAGGTCCCTGAAAAGGAAGGTACTGTTCACAGACGGAGGTTCTAAAGGCAATCCCGGGGCGGTAGGGGGGGTGAAGTTTTTTTCACTCCGGATTGACTTTTGGAAACTAGGTTCGCTTGAGGTCTAGGAGATGACACTAATAACATGGCTAAAGCCCTGGCAATATGGCAAGAGCTGAGGATCGCCAAGACCCATGGAATATCCGAGTTAACTGTCCTCGGAGACTCTAGAATTATTATTAAAGATTTAACCAAGAACTTAACTCCAAACCAAATGCACCTGAGGTGGCTTATCCACAAAATCAAGGCCCAAGCCCTCACCTTCAATAAAATTGAATTTTATCATGTGCTACGAAAAAACAATAAAGAGGATGACAAAGCAGCAAACTTGGGCTCCTCTCTCAGCACCAGGGAGCTAATTATCAATGGCCTCGGCTCTCTTTGTTCCCCCCCATAGGACCGGGGCTAAGTCCAAGTGGTCATCCCCCTTATGGGCCTCATATATCTAGTCTGAACCGCACCATCATGATACCAGGACAGGTGGAGGAATGATTGCACGTGGCTTGGCTCGGCAGTTTTAGGGAGTTTAAATGTGCACCTTGGAGCGGTCCTTTCGCCTGATGCAAATATGATACACGTCTCGTCGAAGCTGGAGCATTCGAGTGATTTCATGGCAGGCTTAATTGTTCACGCATTGGGAGATACGGTGTTTCCAGAGACCTTGTGTGGCAATGATTTAAAACAGTGGATCAATATGGATGGTTGCCATATCAAAATTGCTTGCACAGTTAAAAATGGCCTTCTCCAAGAGCTCTGTCATCTGGTTAGTGATAAGGAGTTGTTGTTTGTTAGGATGGATGCTGGGTCTTCATCCTACAATGCACCCTCTGCCCCAAAGCCCGTGGAGGTGAAAATCAGGGAGTTGAAGCACGACTTCAAGCTGTTGCAGAACCAGTTCAATGCAATTGACTGTGAAGGTGGCAATAGGTTGGACAATGTGGGTAAAGACTTGTTATTTATGTGAAGGAAGCTCAAGCTTAAGGTGAAGTGGTCAGAAAACGCGTTAATCGGGCTAATTGTGAAGCTGGAAATTAAGGTAGATAAGCTAGCCCTCAAGCTCGTTAAGCACGAAGCCCCTCCAGTTCCAGGTTTCTTGTCCAGCTCGAAAGGGTATTTTAATTGAGTTTCATAGATGGCTTTTGTTGTTTTGTTGTTTTCCCTGTATATGTCTCTTTGACTCTTTGGATAGGACAGACCCAGTTTTTTGAATCTCTGAATCCCCTTCTGTTTACTAAAATGTTTAGTTTTCAAATTGTTAAAGACTAGTAATGCTTTGCCGCTTTCATAAGGGCGTAATTAGAAGTTTAATAGCTACATTGTCGCTCCCACAAGGGCTTATGACGAGACTATGAGTTTTTGTTGCCGCTACCACAAAGGCATTTTGTAATTCTGGTTATATTTGGTGGTCACACCACCCCTCTAATATACTATAATCGTTATTGTAAAAAAAAACGTTCTACGATACTCAAAGCATCTCTCCATTCCTACTTTACATTTCTCAAATGTATACCTTTGCTCCAATCTAAATATTCATACCCTGACAACAAATAAAAGTTCAATTCTACTTCAAAAGGATGCTTCTTGAACCAACTATCTCGTTCAATAGGAAAACTTGTTTCCTATGCAACTAAACCCTTGTTCAATTAAAATCTTAGAGTCTAGAAATTGACAGATGAACTCGTATAATTCTGAGAAAAAGACTTGGTAACTGCATTTTTATATCTTCTAACTCTCTCGAAGAAAGAATACCAACCTGCATCCATAAAAATCTTAGCGCATTTGGGAAACTCTTTTTCCCATCGCGTATTGATCGGTTGAAATCTGCAAAGTTTGCCACTATTTTTCATCATACTCACAGTTGTTGGACACCTCCTAAACCACAATTTTTTGGAATAAACTCAAACTTGGAAACTAACAAATTTCTCGAATTGAAATGGCCAATGAAAACAAAAAACTAAGGTAAAAGTGAATGGTAACCCATAAACATATTAGATTCATCTTATTGGACTCAGTTATGGATTTGACATAAACCATGAACAAAACCTCCCATTTTAAACCATCGCATGATCCAGGACACGTTTCGAGCCACTAATTCTCATGATTTGACATTCCAGCAGCACTAGTCCGTATAGCCTCCATGTATTACATTTTCGGAATGTTTCCAATCACATGTGCTAAGAAGTGATGAGAAAAATTCCATAAAATAAGTTAGCAAGCTTGCGAAATCACATATTTGAAGACATTAGGAAAGATTTAAATAATAATGAGCCACATTTAATCCATTAAATATGAAATGCATAAAATAAGGTAAGACAAATACTAAGAGATAACTAAGACAAAGACATGATCTAAATATTATGATTAAATTCTAAAGAAATATTAGACTAACAAGGGAAGAAAATAAAAAGAAATGATAATACTAAAGTACAACTCTGGGACTAAAATCTAGCTCCGATTGGGGATGGAAACTTTCCTATAAAGATCCAAGAACATGCATACTAGATGCCTTATGGAATTGAAACTGAAATTGCAATGGCACCAACCGGAAAATCTGATTACACACAAATCCATTAGGATGGAGTCTTATTCAACAAAACCAAAATTCACTAATATATACAATAAATAAGGACATCCGGGTCCTTAGTGAATATGAATTTTTTTTAAGAAACTCCCATTTACTGGGCCAACAAGCTCCTCTCCTTCCAACTTCTGCATCACAAAAGTAGTGTTTCCCAAAAAATTTGCAATTTTGAAAGGCCCTAACCACAAATTATCAAATTTCCCGTGTTTACCTTTTTCATCCTTGTGCGGATCCTACCTGATCACCATGCCACTAAGAAGAAAAGTATTTGCCTTAAATTTTTTGTCAAACCTTTCTTTTACCTTATTCTTTTAAGCATGTTCTCTTTCTACCAATGCTTTTGTTTCTTACTGCAACTCAATTAACTGAAAAACTCTTCTCCACATTTCATTTTGTTCTTCTTGACTATCTTGTATGAAATTCATAACTAGGAGACCCAACTAAATAGGAAACACAATTTCAGTACCATAAACAAGTTGAAAAGGATATGTACTAATAGCATTTTTGGTAGTTACACGATCTTCCCAAAGAGCAAATTTCAACATGGTATCCAAGGACCTTATTTTCTAAAATAACATATTTTTAATACTATTAACAATATTCTTATTGGTAGAGAGTATACCAACCCATTAACTTGAGGGTAATAGGATGTTAAATGTTTGAGTATGATGCCATTTCCTTCACAAAAGTCCACCATACCCTTAGACTTAAAAGCTTGGGCATTATTGGTCACTAATTTCCTTGGACAACCAAATATACTTAAAATATTTTCTTATAGAAATTTTATAATGACTTTATCTGTTTCTCTTCTAGTGGGAATCATCTCTACCCACTTAGTGACGAAATAAGTGTAAAATTGAGCACAAAGATATGTGGACCAACACACAACTCACAAGATAGATCAAACAATTTTACTCAGAAATTGAAGAATGAAACAGTGCAAAAATGGCTTGCAACTGTGAATGCTTTCATTAATCAAAAGTAATTGGATAATTAACTACAGTCTAGTACAATGGCCAAATAGCCTCATGCAATTTGAATCCATGTGAGGAAATTCGAATTGGTTTGACTCTACTTGACTGCATGCTTAACTTAACTTGTCCAAATCACCATTGGAGTTCAAAAACCCAACTCCAGTGTCTAATTCAGTCTTAATTATCAGTTAACTAGTGTAACTGACTGAGGTAGGTGCGTAATGCACCTCACCTACATGAAGCCATGGAAAGCTAGCGCTAACTGATTAGAATTGAATGTAACAGACTAGAACTCAATGTAACCGACTCCTAACTGAGCTTGACTAGCCACCAACTAAACTCAACTGAAGGAGGTTGGTGCCTACACTCCTAGTGGCTCCTAAATTGTAGGGATTGGTCTAGGAGGATACTAAACTGATGCATCCAAGTGCAATCAGTGGAAGTTAGCCTCAATTAGTGTTCCCCACACTCTAGTAACTGGTACATGTGTCCCTATTAGGCCAAGTGGACCCAATGGTGCTAGTGACTAAAAATAGTCTGAAAGGACTCCTTATTTAGACATAATTGACCAAATTGGAAAAGGGAGGATTATAATCCTAACACCCCCCCCTGAATTCTAACTTGGAAAATTTGTGGCCCCTAGTAACTAAGACCATAGGTCACCCATTACAACTAAGCAGAGTAATTTCTCAATACAAGGATCAGGGGAAAAAACCACATGGGAAAAAAGCCCCCCCTCTATCTAAGCAGATACAATCAGGATTCAAGTTTAAAAAACTTGAAAATATGTTGTTACAACCTTCATCTTTGTGGTGTAGCAAAGCATCATGCATGATGTTCTGTGCACAAGTATCCTGGGGCTTGGCATGTAGACTTCTCCATCTTCTCCCAAAATGATGATGGAAGGAAGGAGGAATGTAACTTTTGCCTCTTTTTGGATGAAGAGGTGTATGATCCACTCTATTCTTTTGAAGGTAGTGTAACTGATCAGACCTTGCCATGTAGCATCTCACAGGGAGTTTGTTGGACCTCTATGAAGGAGGTGATATTTCATGACATAGCGCAAGGTTCTTTGTCTTCAGTATGTCAGATGGATTTCCAGTCATCTTCCTAGCTTCCCGCTTGGGAGTAGGGACTGGATCTAGATCTGAATCACCCGAATCTCAATCTCATAAACTGATATAGTTGGTTCTGCAGTACTAGTGGAAACTGCAAAATAAGTATATGAAATGTTGTACCTCCCCTTTCAAGTGGCAGTTGAGAGTGCATTGGTTCTGAAAATGGCAGGAAGTGTGAGAACTCATATGCCTTGGAGGCATGATTTGCAGTACCCTTCGCTATGATGTTCCCAGTAGAGATATATGTGATATCCACTAAGTCATGACCAAATATCACTCACTTTGGAGGGCCAGTGTTAATCATCTGGTATACAGATAACAGATTTGCAGCTAAGGAGGGCACATAAAGCACATATTTGAACTTTTCATGTTCAAGCTTGATAGAAACCTTCCCTTTGGCTCGAATTTTACTGTTATTACCCATCTAAATACTAGGGCCATCAGAAGACTGTAAAGAAGAGAATGATTCTCTGGATGCAACCATATGATTAGAAGCTCCAGAATCAACAAGGAAGGCATGTGCTGTTGAACAACTAGCCTTCAGTGCATGGCATGTCTCATCATGTTCTTTAGTTTCTTCTCTATGTTCATCCTTCCTTGTGCTAGTAGGTACAGTAATGTTATGTTTCTTTAGAAAAAGAGCTATTTCATCAATAGTTCTTCTCATACATGAGCTTTCTGGATGAAATCCCCTTCCACAGTAAGAACAAAGGATCTTTCCTTTTCCATTCTTCTTGGTTCTCTTCGAACCCAAAGGCTCATTTTACTACTCTTTCTCCACAGGAGACTCATCCTTTTGCTTCCCTTTACCGTTCACAACCTTAGGTCCTCCAACAACCAATGCTTGATCTTTGGAAGATCAGATGATTCCCATTTGGATCAACTTGTCATGCTCATGGGTGAGAGATTCAATTAAGGCACTACGGGTAGGCATCCTCCAATTTGGAGTAGTGAGCTTCCCTGAATGAAAGGTTGATACAAATATTGAGTAGTCTGCACCAAGTTTTGAGAGGATAGAAAGAATGAGGTCATCATCCTCCTTCTCAACCTTGCACAGATTCAACTGGAACACCAGGTGCTTGAATTTGGTGAAGAAATCATTCATAGTTTGGTAGTTGGTTGGATGAAGAGAAATCAGTTCATTCCCTCACTGATAGATCATTAGGTCATCTTGCTTATCAAACAAGGAAGCAAGCTTATCCCAAACCTCCTTGGGAGTCTTCAATCCATCGTTGTCGAAGAGAAGATCTCTAGAGATTGAGAGGCACAAGAATCCATATGCTTCATCAAGCCTATTCCAAAACTTTTCTTTGTCAACATAATGAACTGGCTCTACCTCTATCTCCATTGTGAGTCTGAAGAGTCTTTTGGAGCGAAGATGCATCTCCGTGTCCTCCTTCCACTGGTGGTAGTTAAAAGGAATGAGAAGCTCCATTGGAGGGGTCATTGTGATGTTGTAGCGAATGCAGTGAAGGAGACTGAAAAAAACCTATAAATCACACAATCAAATAGACAAAGTAAGGTCGACAACATGCACTATTGGAATTTTCTTCACACCCAGGATAGTTGATCAAGCAAGCTTGATCAACAACTCCTTTACTTTGGATATTAAGTGGTAAATTCTCTGCTTCTGGTGCAGTGGTAGAAGGGGCAATTTTTCTCAAAAACAAAATTGATCCAAGTATTAATTTGTACTAGGAGAAGTGCCACTGTTCTGTCGAGGATTTGATACCATATAAAATTAAGCACATAGATCTGTGGAACAACACACAACTCACAAGATAGATCAGACAATTTTACTCAGAAATTGAAGAATGAAACAGTGCAAAAATGGCTTGCAACTGTGAATGCTTTCATTAATCAAAAGTAATTGGATAATTAATTACAATGTATAAAAATGGATAAATAGCCTCATGCGATTCGAATCCATGTGAGGAAATCCGAATTGGTTTGACTCTACTTGACTGCATGGCTAACTAAACTTGTTCAAATCACTATCGAAGTTCAAAAACGCAACTCCAGTGTCTAATTCAGTCTTAATTATCAGTTAACTAGTCTAACTGATTGAGGTAGGTGAGTAAATGCACCTCACCTACATGCAGCCATGCAAATCTAGCACTAACTGAGTAGAACTGAATGTAACATACTATAACTGAATGTAACTGACTCCTAACTAAGCTTGACTAGTCACCAACTGAACTCAATTGAAGGAGGTTGGTATTAGCACTCCCAGTGGCTCTTAAATTGTAGGGATTGGTCTAGGAGGCTCATAAATTGATGCATGCAAGTGCGGTCAGTGGTTGTTAGCCTCAATTAGTGTTCCCCACACTCTAGTAACTAGTACATCTTGCCCTATTAGGCCAAGTGGACCCAATGGTGCTAGTGACTAAAAATAGACTGAAAGGACTCCTGATTTAGACATAATTGACCAAATTGGACAAGGGAGGATTATAATCCTAACAATAAGTGGTTGTTAAAATCCATTTATATTTCCCATTAGAGGGAGGATTAATATCACCTATGAAATATAAACCCTGGTGTTGAAATGGGGCATTAATTGCAATGGGATTTAAAGGAAAAAATTGAAGTTTTTGTTTACCAACAAAATTTTGACATTGTATGCAAGCTTTTACTAAACCATAGACATCTAAAAACAAGGTAGGATAGTAACAGTCTTCTCTAAGGATCTTGAATGTTGTAGCCTTCCAATATTTATGACCCCCACATGCACCTTCATGCAAGTTAGCAGTGACCCAATCAGTTTCAAACTTATACAAACACTTAAGAAGCATCCCTCAAGGGTCCCTCCAATACAAAACTTGGTCAATCAAAAAATATGTCATAGCTTTAAGTTTTAATGACCTACATTATTTTTTATTCAAACCAAAGGGACAATGTAAATGTAGCAAAAAATAAGCTATATCACCATACCACGGAGACTCAGTGTATCTGTCATAAATTGCTCTTTATTTTATTTTGTCTGCAAATCCACCTATGCCCACTGATCTGCTACCAAATCAAGTCCTAATGCTTCACAATTTGAATCTGCAAGAATTCTAGCTAGACCATGTTCTTTTATCAATTTAGTAGGTATTATTTGAACATCATACTCCATAATTTTGGCTATCAAACGCCCTCTTTTCCCTTAACTGTCACACTACACAAAAATTTCCTTGACTGTTGCACTAGGCACATAAGCTATGATTTTGGAATACAAAATGTAAATCCTAAATAAATTCAAATCATTTACCAATGCATAGGCATGTTTTCCATTGTACTATACTTAAGCTCTAAGTCTCTTAATGTTTTACTAAAGAATGAAACAAGATGTTCCAATTCTTCATAATTCTTTTGCAATAAAACTGCAGCTATGGTGTCTTCAGGAAAAAAAAATTATTTAGTAAAATACGGACTTACCAGCACTGGTTCTTCCATAAGGGCATGTTTTATCTTCTCGATTGATAATATAGCTTCAATGTACCATTTTACTTCTATGTCTTTCTTCAACATGCCTGTAATTTGTTCAATAATTTTTGCAAAGTTAGAAATGAAGCACCTCAAAAAAATATTTTTCCAACAAAAGAATGAATCTCCTTCTTATTTCTAGGAAGACTAATACTCAAGATGGATTTGACATGTTCAGGTTTTATCTTAATCCCTTCAACATAAACTATATGACATGGGAGCTTACCTTCTGTCATGGCGAAATGATATATCTTTGGATTCAAAGACACACCAAATTGTCTGCATTTAAGGAAGGTTTGTCTCAAATGTTTTAGGTGTTCATCATTAGACTTGGAGAATATTGTAATATCATCCAGATAGATAACTACAAACCTCTCTTTCTCAACAACATAGGCTATATCCATAGCCCTATGAATTGTGGCACCAAAATTCATGAGTCGGAATGGCATTTTTTCAAACATAAACATGCCCCAAGGAGTAGTAAAGGTTGTTTTTTATTTTTCCTCTGGATGCACAGTCTTACCTACTAAGTCATGCTTAGTCAGTCTTATTAGGTGAGCCGAAAAAGACGAACAAACACTATTGTTCATTTTTCAGAGTTGAGAAGTTAGTCAGGCCTCTTTTGGGAATTGTTTTTTAAATTTTCTTGTATACCCCCTTGGGAGAGTTGTAATAAAGTGTACTAGAATGGTGAGGTATGTAAAAGACTTGGTCTCATAGACTTATACATCAATCCAGATACCCCAAAAGTGTTTTTCCCCTTGGTGATGATTTGTTGTTAATCAAACGACTAATAATTTCCGAGTTTTTCACTCACACCTCCAAAGTTGGGGTAGTCGTCTTGGTGGTTAAGCCTAGGGAGGTTGTTAGAGTCTATGTGTCAATGTTTATAAACATGTTAGGCATTAATATTGAGTCATATGGACATGTACTAGGTCCCTCTAGGTTTTGTTTTATTTTTTTATTAAAATAATTTTTTGCATAAACTTAGGTTATTTTGTAATAGTTTAATTGGAAAAATTATGAATATAATAAAAGTGTGGTTAGGGATCACATTTTACCATGGGGGTGCTCATTTACTAACTAAGAGCACATGTTTAACCCAAAACCCCACTTTTTATAAGTTTTAAGTGATAAAGTTATAACTTAAGTAAAAAAATCTCCAAAAAATAAAAAATATATATATCAATTAAAAATTAGAAAAAATTAAATAATGGAGAAAATCCCCAAATTCCTAAATCAGTGGAAAATGGTCAGATTTGATTGAAACTAGTTTCGTCGGATTTTTATGAGGAAGGTGAGTCATTTTCCTTGACTTAATAATGTGATTGAGGTAGGTTGGAGAGGTGGGATGCAAACTCCAAGTTAATGTTGTGCCCTCTCTTCCTCTCTCTCACATGTGGGTATGTTGGTGCATGCTAAGTAGATTGGTGGAGGTGGGTGAGAGATGTGTAATCTACATCTCCAGTCCCACTCTCGTTTCACTACACTGCAACTCACTTCAATTCCAATCAACTCTACCTCTCTCTGTCAGTGAAGGTTTCTCCCCTCTTGGCCAATTTGCCTATAATTAAAGCCCCTACCTATCTCACAAACTAGTTGAGTTTGGAGTAAGAGAGCGTATACTATTGTAATTTGTTATACTTTTTCTATTGTTATTGAAATCAAGAGAATCTTTGGAGGCTAATATTGTTGTGCTACTGTGTATGGACTAAGATTCTCATGTTCTTATGAGGTAACGTGTGTATTTTTTCCATTTTTCTTGCATTGCTCTTGGTATAAATATTGCCTATAAGGATTCCTTTGAATCAATAGGAATATGAATTGAAAGTAAGGTTACTTTAATTTATATGTTATCATGTATGTTTAGAGGTAAAATATTGCATGTCAATAATTTTATTTACATGTTATCTTAACCTCTTTTTATATGTGTTTCAATCTCTCACGGGTATTGCAAGTGTTTGGTTGAGTTTCAGGATACCTAGTGTGGAAGACGTGTGGATCTAGGTTGATTACAACCCATTTATAATAGTTACGAAAGGCATAGCCCCTCGACATCCCACTACAAAGGTTTCCAAGCAAAACTTCAACGGCTACATACTTTTTCTCTTTCCTTTATCTCATTTAAAAAAATTCAATACTCTATTTGGTTACCTTTCTTGCTTACTTAGATCTATGCACTAAAAGATAAATTTTCATTTAGATCTAGTTTCAAGATTCAAATAGCTCAGATCTAGCAAGTACTTCATCTTTTACCTTTATTTAACCAGATCTAGCATAAGAAGGCATATTTTTTGCAAAGCATTATCAAGAAAATTTCTAGATTTCATAGGGTAGTCTTCCATTTGAAATCTAAAGATTAAATCTTGCATCCAAGTGCATAATATTATTGGATTCCCAAAAAGCAATCCAAGATCCCAAGGAAAGCTTGCTTTCCTTGGTTAGTTTTTGCATATTTTTTTATTGTTATAACTTAGTATTTTTTACAATTTTTTGTGTGTTGTCCAAGACACTTCCAAAGTGTTTTTGGGAACTTAATATTGATAAAGGATTGCTGGTGTTTATCATTTCCATCAAAAAAGAGAAAGAAACGCTGCCCTAAAATCGAATTTTGGGTCATCCGGATCTTCCAGGAGTTCCCCATCCCTCCATAGCTCTCTTTCTAAATATTTAGAATCCCTTGGGTTCATTTCCTATAAGAACAAAGTGACATTTCCTAACAGGAATTGTAACTGAGATTAATAAAAATCTCTTGATTAGGCTCTTCAGATCCCATTCCCCATCCCCCTGGGGGGATCCGTGTCAGTGTCATTTTTTCATGTTTTGATTGTTTATTTTAGTTTCTTTTGCAGTGTAGTATACTTTGATCTATGGATTCATTTTATATCTTTATTCGATCAAGAGTGATGCAAATACTAACCTCACGACTTCCCAAGTTACCCGAAAGGGGAAAGAGATGCATGGTAGGCTTAATTAGAAACCATGTGTTTCTTTTAGTACCCTGTGTTAGTTTTTAATTCTCGTTTAAAATTAGCCCCTGCTTGCTTTCCCGATTGAGGGTCATTTGAACCAAAATAGATTCTTGGAGGTTAATTCTTTCCTTTTTAACAAACAAACACGGTCTTTAAAATCCTTAAAATCAATAAGACTTTGATGTGTATGCTCTGCACCGTTGCGGTTTGACTGAATAGGGATGCATCAAAAGCAACGTGAGTGACTAGTTTAATTAGTCTCACATTTGAATTAAACTCCTAAGGCGAAAATCCAACGCCTCAATTTGATCTGTTACGAGGAAAGTTCACAAAGGAAGCGGGAACAACTGGGTAGTGACATTGGGACTGTTAAGTCAGTAAATTTTCCTTCGATTTTGGTTTGACTTCTTCGATTTTTGGTTTGTTTTTCGTTTTATTTGAAGTGAGTTTGTTTTAAGTCTCATTTTTATTTTCCCTTAGAAGCTTTTTGATTGATTAGATAAGTTTTTTGAGCTTGTTTTTTAAAGGTTGTTTTGATTTTTGGTCTTTTGCATTTTAATGGGGAAAAAGAAAAAGTCATGTTATCCAAAAATTGATTCACAAAGGTTTGTTTTGAGCACATTTAGACATGATTACAACTCTGGCAGCTTTCAAACCTCCTACAAATTAGCAAAAAGCTGAAAAATAGCGGAGAATCAGCATTGGAGATATTCTTGTAGCGCTGGAGCGAAAAATTACAAAGGGCGCGCTACAAGAAAATCGCGGCCCGCTTATTTTCCGATTTTCAAGCGAAATTTTGGCACGTGCTGGAATGATGAATGACTAGTTACGTGATTTTAGGATTTTATTATGTGCTATGTCAGTTTCCATCATGTGAACAGGTGAAATGGACCATGTTCGTGTACACCCTAAATTCCTTCATTCTAATGCAACCTCCCACAAATGGGCATTTGGAGCAAATTGCAGAGCTTCTCAATAATGCAGTTGATGAGATCCAAAATGGCGCAGCTTATGTCAAAGTGGACCAAATTTTTAACGCACAAAATTTCAGCCATGCTTTACTCTTTCAGGACGACGCTGGTGGTATGGATATTCAGTTTGAAGTTCTCGATACAATGGCTATGAGCCTGCCAAGGAAGCATGTCTTTCCACCTGTTCTTGAATTTTCTGCATCAAATTTTCAAAACGCAGATCCAAAATACCGTGAAGCTTCTGTCATGTCCTTAGGAGTCATATCAGAGGGTTGCTTTGAGGTAATGAAGAATAAGTTGGAATGTATCTTAACTATTGTCTTGCAATCCCTAAAGGATCCAGAACAGATTGTACGTGGAGCAGCATCGTTCACATTGGGACAGTTTGCAGAGAATTTACAGCCTGAAATTGTGGCACATTATGAGATTGTTCTTCCTTGTATTCTGGATGCTCTTGGGGATGTGTCAACCGAAGTGCAGAAAAAAAGAAAAAAAAACATACTATGAATTGGCTGCATTCTGTGAGCATATGGGGGCAGAGATCCTTCCTTATCTCGATCCTCTCATGGGAAAGTTGCTTGAAGGATTGCATAGCAATCTTCGTGAATTACAAGAGACATGCATGTCTGCAATTGGGTCTGCTGCTGCCGCTGCAGAATTAGCTTTCATTCCATATGCTGAGGGCGTTCTAGAATTGATGAACATTTTCATGGTATTATGTGTCAGGATTGAAATTGGTGGCTGCATATGCTGATGGCCATGTAAAGATCTACGAATCGCTTGATACATTGGAGTTAAAGCGATGACAGCTTCAAGCTGAATTTCAAAATGTAAGTAATGTTGTTGAGAGATTTGGCAAATGTTCATGTTTGACAGCGTCCATTGTTTGGAAACCTCATGCCAGTGGTATTCAACAGCCCACATTTATTTTGGGTTTCAACTCCAATCTACCACACTGGGCAGGACGACACCATTGTTCCAATGGTTGATTTTGAGCTTCCATTAGATCATGGATCACCAAGAATGTTAGTTCACAGCACTTCCCAGGCCCAGCAGCTTCATTAGAACCAGCAGGACAAGGATCATTTCCATTAGCAGAAGGAGCAGCATTACCAGTACTTGGACAAAAAATCATGGACACAATCAAGCGTTGGTCTCCCTATGTTACAGAAACAGAGCTTCTGAAACAGTTTGAGGACATTGGTCCTCATGGAAC
>LPNX010567278.1:40838-80489 GCA_001517045.1 Pseudotsuga menziesii
GGAGGACACCATTGTTCCAATGGTTGATTTTGAGCTTCCATTAGATCATGGATCACCAAGAATGTTAGTTCGCAGCACTGAAGATACTTGGACAAAAAATCATGGACACAATCAAGCGTTGGTCTCCCTATGTGACAGAAACAGAGCTTTTGAAACAGTTTGAGGACATTGGTCCTCATGGAACAAAAGTTATTGTTTACAACCTTTGGCTTAATGATGATGGTATCCTGGAGCTTGATTTTGACACAGATAAGGAGGATATAAGATTGTGAGGTAGACTTAAGCCAGGCAGATCCACAATTTCACAAAATGAATTGATTCAGTCACATATTTCTTACTGTCATTTAAAATATGAAGATCACTCTGCAAAGAAGATGTCAGAATGTGGTTGTTGATAGCTCTCGACAAAAGCAGTTGGAGATGTTTTTGGGCATGCGGCTTTGCAAGTATCTTCCTTCGGTGTTGGATAAGCCTGTGCAGGTTCTATCTAGGCATCCAGCGAGCTTCCTTAAGCCTGTGCCAAACATGTTTCCCAGCCTTAGTAGTGGAAATGATCTTCTTAGCTTCAAAAGCAAAGACCTTATATGGGTTTCTCCTCCATCTGCAGATATTACGGAGGTTTTCATATATCTTGCAGAGTCTTGTCATGTATCTCAGGTTCTTTTAACCATATCACATGGGACAGATGACTCTTCATCCCCTACTTCAGTTGATGTTAGAACAGGATGCAACCTTGATGGACTACAGCTTATTGTTGAGGTAGCAGCAATATCTCAATGTGCAAATGGGACAAAAGTGAAAATTCTAGTGCTTGGGGTAATGAGTCCAGAGGATGTTGCTGTAACTGGTGCAGGTGTGCGTCTGAGAAGGCATGGGAAACACAGTTTTCCATGGCTAAATGATTTTGAAGAACAAGAAGGAGAGATAAACTTTTTGACACGCATTGTGGCTTTGACATTTTATCGCTCTGTTGTGGGAAGAATTCCTCTAACTCTTGGTGAGATTGAAGTCCTTGGAGTTGCACTTCCCTAGAGAAGTATGTTTGTAGATGTTGATCATGCACTAAAATCATTGGAGCATGATCAAAAAGTTCAAGATAATTATAAAACATCTCCTCAGCTACCTTTGTTTTCTAAGAGCAGTTCAATGCCAGTGGTTTCATTGCCCGGTAGAAATGTCACTCCTCTAATGCAGCCAAGCTCTTCTCTAGGCCATGGGTTGGATCTTCTTACAGGGGATTTTGATTTTCCACCACTGAAGTCTCAATCAGAGATTAAATATAACAGTGGATTCTTAACAGTGGAAAACAATGGAACAGATGACTTCTCAGGCCATAGTTTTATTGGTCGCTCAAGCACAGGGTCCAAAGCAGAAATATCACATCCATTGCAAGGTGAAAGTTTACAGGTTGAAATATCACAGGGTGCTGCTGAGTGTTATTTGAGCTTTCTAAAACAGCTCTGTGGCTCAAATATGGAAAAACCATTGGATTATTTAGAAACCATGAAGCTTGAAATAGAACGTCTTCAGTTGAATCGATCCGCTGCTGAAAGAGATAGGGCATTACTGTCTGTTGGCCATGACCCTGCTACAATTGATCCTAATAGAATGCTAAAGCTTCCATATGTGGCACAGCTACGGAAAACTGCACAAAGCCTTGCATTGTCAAGTTATATTGTATCTGAGGACAAGAAATTATCAGTTATTGGCCTGGAGGAAGAGGGTTAATTTTGGTATTATTACACAGGTTTATTATGCATGCCGGAGATGGTCAATGGTTAGTTGTTTTCCATGTCAGACTTAATGCCAGTTAAATTTTACTCACAAGCAGAAAATGACAACATGGTTTTTCAATATCAACAAAGTCCGAAGATGTATGAGGCAGTAGAAACAGAATTATGCTCTATTTTTCCTTTTTTGAGTGATTGAAGTAAAATGCAGACCACGAGCTGATGGATAGGAATTTTTGCAAAAAAAAAGAGTTTTTTGTTCATAAGATACCCATATACAAAAACCTCTCTCAGTTTTGAAACATCTGTCAAGGTTTGAAAGATTCAGTTTAATCTTTGCAGCCTAGTTTTCAGGGATTTTAAATATTTAATATTTTCCTGTTTTAGTGTTCATTTTGCGGGGAAGATTCTGATTGATTGGAGATGAATTTTTAGAAACCAAGAGAGGTTTTTGTCCATCACGGATCCATTCACAAAAACCTCTCTCATTGTTTGCACAAGTGTCACCAATTGAGAGATATGGAGGCTTCTTTGACACCCATTTTCCAGAAATTCGCCATATTTGCCAGGAATCCGATTTGCTATTTTTAGTCAATTAGTTGAGTTAGTTAGTTAATGTAACTGCTGGGTAGTTTCAATTTCGACCTAATGAAAGGGAAATAGAACCACTTCTTTGTAATTATAAAAGAGGGAGAGAGGGACTGAAGGGGGGTTCTGATTTTTGGGAGCATCAGGAGGTTTACAAGACTGTTTTGTCTGCAAACTTGTTCAGAGATAAGTACTGTAACTCTTATAGGCATTTACTGATAAAATTATGAGATATACATGACCTTTATCCTTCAGTTATTTGTATTGGCTTCATTTTTCTTCTTGTCTAGTTGCTTAAATTGACAGATTCATTGCTGGTTAATGTGTGTTTGCTGGTAATGCCTGTTGTTTATGTATGAACCTTAATGTTGTTTCTGATTGGATCTTGTTATATATGTTATGCATCTTTATCAGTTGATGTTTATGATTTAGTTGTTACTTTTCTTCTGAATGTATTCCCTGACTGTTCTTGAAGCTTACAACCATTTAAATCATACCAAAAACCCTAAACTTTGTTTTATTTATTGAGTTTTACTCTTGAGATTGTGTTGGCTTATTCCCCTAGCCTTAGGAACAATTTCTGGCACAAACATATTTGGCGCCGTTGCCAGGGACGAAGCTGAAGCATATCTTCCCTGGGATACTTATCAGTTTTCCTGGTTTAAGAGGTGGGCTTAAACCATCATTTTTGAAGACTATTTTTCACCAAAGTTTGACAAAGTGGCTGCTAGAAGAATTAGAAGGTTTCAGTCATCCCCAATTTTATGCAGCCCTATTTAATTTGATCTACTGTCACCCCTTTCTCTTTCTGAGAAGAAGAAACAAAATCTTAAAAAATTGATTGGCGACTCCACTATTACAAGATGCAGAGGCCAATGTCCATGGAAGCTATTGTGGCTCGAAGGTTTGCATCGTTAAATTTTTCTAATATTCCAGATTTTCCAAATTCAGTACCTACTATGGATATTTGGGGAGATTGTCTTCCACGGTTTAGAGAAAACAAAGAGGATAATCCATCAGATCACCTCATCAAATTTCATCAATGCATGGTCCAGTTAAATATCCAGCATGAAGATGTGCTCATGAAAATGTTCATGTATTCACTTGAAAAAGATGCACGAGATTGGTATTTTTCTCTTCCCGCTACTAGCATTTCTTCACTGAAAGAATTCCACACATGCTTTCGGAAACATTGTAAGTATCTGTACTCAGCTGAACTCTTTTTAAAAGATTGTTGTGAGCAGAATGAAAGTTCAACAGGTGAAAGTATTAGAGCAACAATAGATGTTGAGAGCAGTCCACATCTTCCAGATTTGCAGACCAGGGAAAATTGCAATATCCATGTGGAACAAAATTTGCAGGGACTGCCTAATCCTCAGTTTGAAAACCAGAAATATATTCTTTCTCCTTATGAATATTCTATTTCAAATTATGATGAGCAACGAGGTGGGGATTTTCCAAATCTATTTCATGATGTTATNAGGGACACCGTCAGAATACACTCTTGTTGGTGTAGTGTTGGACACGTCTTAGAGACTCCAATCCAACCCACATATTCTTCGCGTGAACCGCATCAGATAAGGGTTTTGGACATAATCCTTATACCTCTGGGTATATTTGGAGTTCCCTCCCCCTGATCTAATTCACTCATCTTCCACAATAATTTAAAACTTACCAAGAGACAATTGGAAAACATCTACTTCAACGTTTCAGCACATACAATTTTATGAATCCATTTTAATTTAGAACTGGTCTTTATGTTTTTATTTGTATAAATCTTGCTAAGATAATTTATGTGTTGAATGAATCCTATATAATTTCATGTGTTATTTATGCTATTGTAATATGTTCATCTTTCAAATCTCTTACGTTATTATTTTTGTTCAAAAAACTCCTAAAAAACTCATTCATCTAAACCATTACCACTAAATCCTAATAAGCCTTAGCAACTCATAGGGTTTACCCCCTGGCTTCATTAGGTGTTTTCCTAAATGGAGGAGTCAAGAACAAGGTGATAGCCTTGACTTGAGACTTTCCACCAAGGACACACCGAGTGGCTTGAAGATTGTTTCCATGTCCCGCAAGTGTGTGAAAGGAAACATTACACAACAATTTGATTATAACCAGAGAATCCATCAATAATTGATATTCTCTAAGAACCAACCACTCTACGAAATTTGATCAATTTTGGGCAATGGATAATTTTCTTTGAGGGAGCATCTGTTCAAATTATGAAAATATACACAAATTCTTATTTCTGGGCATTCTTCTTACGTATAGGAACCAAGTTTGCTACCGAGGAAGAATATGTAAGAGGTGCAATAATTTTTGCATCTAATATCCTTTCTACCTCTTTTTCAGTGATTGAATGTTGGATTCATACATCTTAGTTTCTGTCTAAAAGGATTTTTGTTTGGGTTTAATAGGATCTTGTGTTGGATTATGTTAGTGTCATAAGTCTTCATATCTTGACAGGACCGGGCAAACATTTATGCAAACTCTTTCATAAACTTAATATATCTTCTTCTTTGTTAATGTAAAAGTGCTTTGGACAATTTAATTAGCTTTGGGTCATTTGCAGTGCCAATATGGTAGCTCAAAATATTCTCTTTAGATGACTGCATAGCGGGTTTCATTAAGGTTTTATTGTTAGAAAATAATCTCTCTATAGGGAAAAGACCTTTAGGGATGAAATTTCCTTTCAATTCAATTATATCATGACTACCAATTGAGTTTTTAAAGCAAGAAGCATTTTCATCTATCTCAACATCTTCATCCTGATCAATCAATGAGGTGGAAAACTAACCTGTCAATTCCAATAATTTCTTAATCTCTTGATCATCATGAAACTCCCTCCAATGCTTAATATTATCTGGAATTGAGGGTATGCAGATAACCTCAATTGGGTATCTGAGTTGAGTTTTTTTTGGAACTTTAAAATAAGCAGTTGCTAAAGCCAGGGAGGCTGTTGTCTGATTGTGATCTCTTGGAATGAAAGATATGTTGAATGCTAATAAGAAATTATCCACAAGATCCCATACCTCATTTAAGTAAACTTATAACAGTTGTCGTTTTACCTGAGAAACATTCTTAACTTGTAGAACCACTAACTTAGAGTTTCCAAAAAAAACCAGCTATTGAATATTCAAATCCTTTGCAACCCTTGAACCAAGTATTAATGATTCATCCACAACAATATTATTAGTTGTCTGAAATTCCAACTTATACATCAAAGAGATTATTTCACCTGCTGGAGAAATGAGTACAACACCTGCCCCTGCTCCCTCTTTAAATGATGAGCCATCAAAATACATATGCCACGAACTATCCTGAGTCGCCATACTGTGTTGAACTAACACTTCTTTTTCAACTTGTAAAACACTAGCGGCATCATCATTAAAGTGCAACATACAATATCACATGTCCTCTTGAACTGTATATATAGGGTGATTTGTAAGATGTTTATTGTCACTTACTAAATAAGCAAGTATTACTTCCCTATATAGTAGTCTATATTCTCCTCCAAACACCGGAATAGTTTCACAGGAAAGATCCATCTTTAAAGTACCACCTGCCCTTTTTTCCCATGATATTGACAAAATCATACCAAACTTAGGTCTAATGTTAGGAATAACAACATCTATCAGGACACTTTTAATTGGTAAATGTGTAAGACTAATGACAAGATCTTTAATGAACCCAATACATTTGACTTCTCTTGAATCAAAGGCGTATAAGTCATGATAAGGTTAAGTAATGCTTAACCCTAAAGCCTCCATGACATATTTAGGCATAAGATTGTGCAAAGCACCATAATCTAAAAGACAATTGTGTGGCATCTTATTATGAACTATAAGAGTAAATATAAAATGGCAGAGGAAAATCTAACTTATCGTCATAATTGTCAAATGATTTAGGACCAAAAATGATAGTGGGATGCTCAACTTGTAAATTGACAATGTCTGTGGGGACAAAGTTATTAAAGGATTCAAAATCTTAAGAGTAGGTTCCATATATGACTGGTTTTTCATCAGTTCAGTTAATGGAATGGGGACTTTAATCTTACTAATTTGATGTTCGATATTGAAACCAAAAGAAGATTTGCCTACATCCTTGATGTCTGCAGATTTATCTCTATTTTCCTGTTGATTTTGTCTCTTTTCAGGAGTTGGTGCTTGTTTTGCAGGAACATTTATCCCTATTTGTTTGTCTTATGGTACCTATTTAATTCTAGATATGAAACCATAACTTATTTGTGGAACATCCTGACAAAAATTTGGTGTACTTGAATGGTTTAACGAACCCTGCTCAAAATTATCCGCCATATCATAATTAGAAACCTTTGCATAATGATAATCAAATTTATTCAAAAAATTGGAGGAAATATTACCATCCAATTGATCAATATTTTTATCCAGATATTCAATCTCAAATTTATCTATTTCATTTGATTGATCTTTTTCTACCACGTTATTTTGAAAAGGGGGTTGTACTTTTTTATCTTTGTTATTTCTCCTATCTCAAAGAAAAAATATGTGATTGAATGGCCTTCTATATTGATTAGGGTTCCAATTATCTCCTTCTTGAGCTAGTTTGTTCTAATTTTTATTTTCCATTTACAACTCATAAATCTTTGAAGATAAGATTTTGATGAGCTTATTCATCCCATCAATCTTATTGTCAGATACTTTCGCACCTGAAGAAGTAGGTCCTGGTTCCCTTTTCTTTCTCTTCTCACCCTCTTCATGTTGAGACTTACCCCTAAGTTTTTATGTTGCTACAATGTTTGATTCTACTTCTCGGGATTCCTCTTGCATATTCATAAGGGTGTTAGGTATTCTCTCTCTCAATAACAAGGAAAAATATACATCAAAATCATTTGCATAAGCAATCTTAGTTGAAGTCTCTGTTGGTTTTATCTCTGTAGGGATCTTACCATATATCTTATTAAAACATTTGGTAAAATTTGTAGTTGACTCATCTGATTTCCTTTTCAATGATGTAAACTATGTTATGTAATACAAATTATCTTTGACATTTCCCCATTGTTTCATGAAAACTTCCTCTAAAACTTCGATGCCATTTATTGACGTAGCTGGCATTTCTCTAAACCATTTTCTGACTTCCCCGTCTAAGCATTGCACAAACACGCACATCCATACATCCTCATATTTGATGCTTTGGTTATCATCATAACTATAATAGGAATTCCAATGTTCTTCAGCTGACGTTTCACTCTATCCATTAAACCTTGGAAAGTACTTCAATCAGTCTCCACCAAGAAATGCATTAAGGGTTTGTGGTAACACTAAAGGGGCATACCTAGGAGCAATGATAGCTTGCATTCTATTAGGTTGAGTTGCTGCCATGAATGAATATGATTGAATTACTATAGGTTAATGGGATACTGTATGTGTTGATATATATTGAGAGGGGATAGACTACGTTGACATAGGTTGAGTCTGAAGAGAGTGACTGAAAGTTTGACTCTAATGGTAAAGGGTATACAATCACATTCTTCTGTGTCCAGCACTATTGTTAATGGAATTGGAAAGGTTTTATAATTTATTGTTTGTGATTTTGAACTAGAAACCTAATGTTCAGGCATACTAATGGACAAGAATTACTTCCAATCAAGAATTACACCTTCCTCTTCTAAGCTTGGAAAATGAGAAGTTTGAAAAGACGAAGAAACTTATTGAGGAGAATCAAAATATGGACATTTCTGATAACCATGAATTCTAATAGAATTTGATTCAATAAGAGCTCTGTCTCTATCAAGAATTTTAGGCTGCTGAGCTAGCTCTATTTTAATTCTGCCTTCTTCTTCAGATGAAAAAACTTCTAACTCGAGAATCAAAATAGAAGGTTCTTGTTTAATTTCTTCTTTTACATTTTGTTTATCCACTGCAGAACTAGAAATTTCCCTTGTTGACTTCTATCCTCTTGAATAATTATTTTTGGATCAAATCTATGTGAAATATTGGGTTAACAAGGATTATCCCTAGTTCCCACCCCCTTAGAATCTAGAACTGATTTTAAAACTAAGGTGAATGATGTAGTCTTTAAAGATATATTGATTGTGTTCACCATCAAAATCAGAGCCTCTGAAATTAATCCTAGGGAAAATACTTCACTTTCGTCCTCGACAACAAGACCAGAATATGTTTTCACTGGAGTTTGTACCTAAACTACAGAGGTGCAAATCCTGGACATCTTAAACCAATGGAAACTAAATCTAAGAAGTGGTTGCATTATGTAGAATATTGGAGTACATATAAGGATCAGGGTAATAGATATTAAGGTATATAACCAACAACAAGTGATGATGCAATGAGTAAACTGTTTCAGAGACTGTGTTAACATGAAATCAATAATAACATAAACCAGATTTAAAACCTAATATATGACATACATAATAACTCCAAATATCAGGGAAAATGTTCATGAACATAAACACTTTCTGGAGAAAAATATAATAAAGCACGCCAACTCATGATCATTTAGAGATAAATAATTTATAATAAAACAAAATCAGAAGTAGGGTAATCAAACTGATCATATGCATTTACTAAAGTAATGAAAAAAAATGGTTCATATTATATATTACATATCATCCTAAAATGCAGTCTCCAAATATGCTTACAGATGATCAAACATTAGGTCTCCTAAACCCTTCTAAAAACCAACCCCTTTATTTCTTCTATTGCATACATTTATAATTTTCTTCAAAACCTAAACAGATTGAGATCCACTTTTAGAGGGATCAAATTGAATCAAAATAGAAAGGAAATATTGCATTGAATACTTACATGCTATACTAACTTAAACTATAAAGTACAAATTTTTCCACCTAAACCTATTTATAATTTATTAACTGACAGATGAGAATGATAATTCATTCTAGAAGTCTCAATCTCAATCCTTTGTTGAACATTACAGCTACAGCTGGAAATGAGGTATGTTGAAATATGAACTATCAAATGTGCCTTGCACATCAGCCAATATAGTAAGTCAATCTACTGCCTGGGATGTTTTTTGCAATTGAGTATATTATGCCACCATTACTTGGACTTGTCTTGAATTTCTTTATTTTGTTTAATTACCTATTTGTTTTATTGTTTGGTAAGTTTCTTTCTTCTCATGACCTCTTTTGTAACTATTATTAATTCCTAATAATTGGAATTAGTTTCTTCCCAATCTTCCCTCAATATTATATTTGCTTGCAGTAACTTATCGTTAGATTCATTGAGGTATCCATTTTGAGACATAATGTTGCAATGATCTTTTAAGAACTTCAATTTATGGCATTGTCTCCATTGGTGTTTGATGTGCATGACTTTCTACATTTAAGCTTGGTGTAACCTCAACTTGTTCTTCAGCAATTAAGTTTCTTGGGATTCAAATAACTCCATCTGTTGTACATTAACATTTTATGTTTGAGCTTCCATATTTGGAGGTTTTGAGCTCATGCAAATTTCAAAATTCCTGAACCTTTTTTAACCCTTATCTTTATGATTTCCTTCAAGTATTTCTAGAAATTTTTTAAGACATTTTTCAATACTTTCTAAAGTCTGTGCTACTATCTACTCCATATTCCTGATTTTGGGATCCTCTTCATTTGAAGAATATTCAATAGTGGTTACCATCTAATTTTTAAATTTAGAATCCACGGTAGCTTTCATGTTCATCCTTAGTTTATTTTTAGTTCTAGTTCTTTGTCTCCATTCAATATTTTGAGGTTCTAAAGAAGAACTAACCAAAAATTCTACATTGGAAGAAGGATCTTCAGTCATACATTATTTTGTTGTATCATTGGGTGTGTTTGTGGCCATTACAACTTCATTTTATAACACAGGATGTGCTTCTTCTTGTAAATTTTCTTGAATTGGTTCTGGGATGGGCTCATCTTTTAAATTAGACTCTTTTTCTATTGGTTTTGTTTCATGCCCTACCTTTCTCTTGTGTCCTCTTAAAGAACTATGTCCCTTTTGAATTTTGCATATCATATGAGGGACTTTCTTCTTATTGACAGAAGTTTCTATTTCTTCGTTATTGGTTTGAATATTTATATTATGTTGGGCTTCAGGATTCTCTGATTCAAAGCCTGACGAGAATAGAAAATGCTGCCATGAGCGATTTTGTTTCCTAAGTTCAGTTAACACCAGTAACTTAACTAACCCGTGATGGAAAATGGACTAACCTATGTGATCAGGATGATTCTTAACCCTAGTAGCCATCTTCTCAATGCTCTTGAATAGATAGTAGGGTAAATTTAATTTAGACTTCCCATTTACATGAAGGATAAATCTCAGGTGATACCTATAAACAATGGAAAGCATGTCCTCAAAGTTGGCATAACGGTGTATGGTACTCAGAGCAACCAATTCCTACTTTACATTGCTCAAATGTATACCTTAGCTCCAATCTAAAGACTTATACCCTAGTAGCAAATAGAATTTCAATTCTACTTCAAAACGATGCTTCTTGAACCAACAATCTCCTTCAATAGGAAATCTCGTTGCCTCTACAACTAAACCCTCATTCAATTCAAAACTTAGAGTCTAGAAATTAATAGATGAACCCATATAATTCTATACAAAATACTTGGTAACTTAAAAGTTATAGCCTGTAATTCTCTTGAAGAAAGAATGCCGACCTGCATCCATAAAAATCTTGGTGCATTTGGGAAACTCCTCTGCCCATTGGGTATTGATCAGTTCAAATCTGTAGATTTTGCCACTATTTTTCTTCATACTAACAGTTGTTGGACTCCTGCTAAACCACATTTTTCTAGAATAAACTTGAACCTAGGAAAGAATAAATGCCTTGAACTGAAATGGCCAGCAAAATCATAAAACTAGGGTAAAATTGAATGGTAACCCATAAACATATTATATTCATCTTATTGGACTCAATTATGGATTTTATAGTTGGAGAATAATCCCCGGCATAATCATGAATGAAACCTCCCATTTTAAACCATTGCATTATCCAGGACAAGCGTCGAGCCACTAATTCTCATGATTTGACATTTCGACAGCGCTAGTCTCTATAGCCTCCATGTATTACGTTGTCAGAATGTGTCCAATCACATGTTCTAATAAATGATGAGAAAACCTCCATAAAATAAGTTAGAAAACATGCAAAATCACATATTTGAACACTTTATGAAAGATTTAAATAAATATGAGCCACATTTAATCCCTTAACTATGAGATGCATAAAATAAGGTAAACCAACTACTAAGAGATAACTAAGACAAAGACATGATCTAAATATTATGATTAAATTCTAAATAAAGATTAGACTAATAAGGGAAGAAAATAAAAATACATGATAATAATAAAGTATAATTCCAGGACTAACACCATACCTAAGGGGGCATATGTTAATGCTCAGATCTCACACACATGTGACATTTTTGTGATTCTTACAGTAAGGTATCATCAACATATAACATGTGGCCCACCAAAGACATCGTCATCAGATCCAAGAACTAGTATGAGTCATAAAATGCCAAAAAAAATAAAATGAAAAGGCCACGTGGTTAAGTCCTTATTCACTAGCGCTACTAGATGTATTATTAGTTTTGTGCATGCATGAGCCTGGCTCGAATTTCCCTTTGATATTCATGCAAGTATCAAAACAACAAGATCTCAGTTATCCATCATGCATTGGAGGCTCATGAAAGGACCATCATCTCAAATAATTCAGAGTTGGATCCTCCCATAACTAGTGGCATTAAATATCCCCCTTTGTGCACCTTGGAGCTAGTTCATGGAGTCAACTTGGTTCACATTTGGGAACCCCTTGGCTACCTCTTGGGCTATAAACGGAAGCCATGGGAATGCCACGGGAATGCATATTGTGGGAGAAATTTAGAGCAAGGTTATGATGTTTGAATTTTGTTGAATATTCCTCATAGCTCACCTCTTCCCATAGCTACTAGCATTCTCTAAGCTCCCTTGCCTCCATCCTCCAAGGGGAAAGTGTTTCTCCCATTTTTTCTTCAAGTTATCTATCATTTAGTATGGACAAAATAGACCTCCATAAGGGATATTGTTGGCTTCCCTTGAATGCCACACCTCCTAGGTGACACTATATATATTTTCTTGACCATTAGGTAATACAAATTGGTTCTTGCATTGGCTTCTTATTGTGGTTTGCATTCCCTCACCTACTTTGTTTTGTGTTTCATTTATTTGTTTTTATCTTGTTTTACTTCTAACAAGAGCTTGCAGGATCAATTTGGTGTTATCGCATTTGCTTTCTATGATACAATATTAGGCCTTGTCAACAACATCAAAGGCTTTCACCCAACGTGGGAGAATCTCCACACCATTGTGCATAATTTTACACAACACATCTTAAGTTGGTTAATAAAAATGTAATAAGAGCAAGTTTTAAACATTAGAGTTGGTATATATTGAGTCGATCAAGTCATACATAGCCATAAATGCCTCTACTTTAATTTTTTTTTATTCGAGGGGGGATGAAATGTGAGTTTTTTCAAGGAAGGTGATCCTCTCTATGTTTGTCATGAAGATAGTCTTTATCCAACTCTTGTTAGTTGAGTCGATTCAATTCCAGTAGTTGAACCTAACCAAGATCATGCACGTGAGAAAGAAACACAAAATACTTTAGGCATTTTTAATCTTCACAATAGAGAATATGCCATTCAAGAAAAATACGTCTTACATCGCCCAAGAACATAGCTTAATGAAAGATGGTGACACAAGAACACCTTAATAGATTGCACCTCTCGGTGAAGAAATGCAAAAGCAGTACTTCAGTTGTGACCTCAAAATTTTAAGGCAGAGAAATGGTATAGAATGAAGAGCCAAAAGACCTAAGTTCCTGGTCCGAAGAAGATGAAATACTAACAAGGTGATTAAAGGGTGAGGATTCGGTTGATTGTTACTAGATTGAATACGGATGTTGAAGAATCACAAGTCACATTTCTTCTTGCAAACTTGTTCTCTTTGGGATGGAGAAGAGTGTTGGGGTGGGGGACATGTTGGAGGGACTCTTTGTGGGCCTTAACTATTATCACTAACTTATGATTATGTACTTAATGAATAGTAGTTGGAGCAGGTGTATAACTACTCCAACCATACTCTTATTTTTAAATACCTATTCCAAGATGAATGAAGGCAATTGAATGTTTGACTCATTCCATGTATGTCTTGTTGGTTGTTGTGTGTGTATAATCTATGCTTGAATGCTATATAATTCCTCTTAATTCAATGGGCATAAGTTCTTAGAAAAAGGGCCTAGAGAAAGGGGCAGTGCAAGTGCTTGTAGAAGCAATGAAAATGAGGATGGAGAGACCAACAACCAAAATACAAGAGCAATAAGTGGTGTTCGGAGAGATAAGTATGTGATAACTTGTTGCAAATGCATAATAGAAGGTCGCAAGGCATCAGAATGTCCAGAAAAGCATAGCATAGGGAGAAGAAATGAAGCCAGTAGGTAGGTGGAATTACTTGTTACTAAGAATATGATTCAATTTTTCCTAGAAATAACGTGGAATTACTTCAGCGAGAGCAAGGAGAGAACTTGATGTTTAAAAGAGTGTTACTTCAACCTTTGTTGAATGAATTTAAAGAGATTGTTGGGGATGATCTACCAGCGGGTTTACCTACTTGCAAGAGCATGTTCATATCAAATTGATTTGATACCAAGATCAAGTCTACCAAATAACTCTCCTTATAAGATGATGCTAACAAAGAGTCAAGAAGTGAATAAGAAAGTACAAGAACTGCTTGATACAGGACTGGTCTAAGAGAGTTTAAGTCCATGTGTTGTGCTTGCAGTATTGACACCCAAGAAAGAGGGTGGATTGAGAATGTGTATTGATTCACGGGCTATCAATATGATTACTAGTAAGTAAATATTTCCATTACCAAGGATGGGTGACCTTATAGACTGTTTAAGTGGGGGAAAATACTTTTCAAATATAGATTTGAAGAGTGGGTATCATCATATTTGGATAAGGGAAGGTGACAAATGGAAGAAAGCGTTCAAGACGGAGGATGGTATTTGAGTGCCTAGTATGTTGGCAGAAGTTGGCATTGATGTCAAAAGGGTCAAGAGATTTGTTGAGTTCATTGATGTCAAAGGGGCAGTGATGATGATGATGTGACAATGAAAGGATTGAATTGTGGTTCGGTACCCAAGTCTAGCTTCAGTGCCATTTTTGGTACAAGGAAATTGACAAGTATGAAAACCTAATAAAAGGCAAGGGTTGGAGATATGAGTTTGGGTCCACAATTAATATAAATGACCCATATGAATATGTCTTCATTTGTTGAAGCAATTTTAACATATCCATCAAGAATTGATGTGGCATCATCACCATGAATTCGATTCGTTCTATGTATGACCCATGACAAGTTCTCACCTAAATCCTCATCCCACAAGAGATTAAATGGCAATTTAGATTGAAGAAATACTACTCAAAGGTAATTTATCTATCATGAATTTGAACAATAGTTTCCAAGAAAAAGATAATGGTGTCCAAGAAATTGTAACCCATGGTTATTGAAGAAATGTTTCAAGCTCAATATGCTAGTCCACATGAAAACAATATTGATCCTTCCTCAAACCGTTAGCAAGATGGAGATGTTTTTAGTTTGGTCTACCCTTGATACATTATAAATGAATAAATCAACGAATACCATGTATCCAACACATAACTGCCACATCAACATTCAATGGGTACAAATGGAAATCAACTTGATAAAGCAAATATGTGATTTGTTCTATACAAAGTGCCATGAATAAAAGATATATATAAGAATCGATTTGTTGACAAAGGGGGTTGGATGAGTGTAGACAAAGCCAGGGATGATGAAAAAAAGAGAAGTAAAGGAGAAAAGAAAATATTTGGTCGAAGAAGACAAATAGGGTTGAGTATGAAGTGAAGAGATAGAGGTCTACAACTATGTAAGTTGTTTTAAACATATATTTATGGCTTCTATTAAACAAGATTTAGAATCAGTGAAGATGACCTTTTGGATGGTTGAGTGAATCGAATATTAGGTCTATCTTTGTGTGCTCTGTTAAGGATAAGATCTAATATAGTGAAAGGATTGACAATCTAAGAACTAGGTGCTTTGTGGTCACAAAAAACTGAGAAGAAATGTTCTAGACTATTTTGATTAGAATTGTTTTCTAAACTGAGGCAGAGCATACTTGAAATGGGTGTAAATGTAGTTGATTGAATAGAGTTAGTATTTTATGTTGAACATATATATTGACTTGAATGAGGAATTTGCTTAACAATCATGTCATTAATCTTCTCAAAGACCTGTAAACCAAGGCATGTTGAATAACATTGTATGAGGGATGTTTGAGACATTTGGAAGAGACTATTAAAAAAATTAAAAGGCTAGACTTTGTAAAGTCTAGTTATTGAAGTACTGATTGAATAATTGAAAAGAATATCTTGTTGAGTAACATAGTGCAAGACCAACATAGAATATTTAATGGGAAGAGAATAAGAAAAGGGAAACCACTATTCATGGGATGAGAAATAATAATGGGAAACCAGTGTTCATGGGAAGAGAATAAATAATGGAAAACCATTGTTCATGGGATGATAAATAACAGTAGGAAACCATTGTTCATGGGTAGAATATAAACAATGGGTGACCATTGTTTTTGGGAAGAAGACAATAAGGAGATTACCACTAATAGAGGCTAAACAAAAGACAATTGAGATGATCATTAAGTTGAATATGACTACTAAGTTGATGCAATCTATTATATTGAGTTCCATATATGTTGTTTGTACTTCTTGTTAATGACTTCTATTGTTCATAGTTAACTACATAAGTTTGATTTTAAAAAATAATAATTGTGTGAAATATCGATTCGACCCCCTACCCCACCCCTCTCAGTTTCTCTATGTGTTCTACAATTGGTAGCAGAGTGGGTCCTTCATACAAGTCTAACCAGCTTGAAGGATATCCTAATAACACACATGGCTACTCATGAAGGATTCTCTACAAATAAGGCTCCATTACCAATTATTCCTTTTGGACTAAAAGTATGGAGACCTACTTGATGGAATTAGGATTTGATGTATGGAAAAGTGTCATTAATGGATACTAGGAACCATATATTCCTCTAGTTTATCAAGTAGGAAAGAAGGCCAGTGAACAAAATGCAAAATCCATGAATGAAATCTTGAATGGATTAGCTTAGGTATAATTCATAAAATTTATGCATTGTGAGTCAGCCAAGACTATATGGAACAAACTCAAAAACATATACTAAGGAGATTCTAAAATATACAATTCTAAGATCCAAACTTCTAGAGGTCAATTTGAGAGTTTGAAGATGATGGAATAAGATATTGTAGCAGCATCTTTCCAAATAATTGATGAAATTGTGAATAGAACGAAAATGCTTGATGAAGAAGTAAAAGAGCAAGTAGTAGTGCAAAAAGTGTTGAGAACTATTCCAACAAGGTTCAATCCGAAGGAATCTTCCATAGAAGAGATAAAAGATCTAGATGCAATCATCATGAATAAGCTACATGGGATTTTGACAACTTATGAAATGTGGATTGAAGATCCAAAGTCAAAAGAAGAAACAACCAAGGTTACAAATAAGAAGAAAGAGAGTGATAAGAATCATCATTCCCCCTCTTCGATCTCAAGTGAAAAATATTATTAATAGATGGCTCAGTTTGTTCGCAAACTAAAAGGAGGAACAATAACATCCGCAGAAGATGAGGAAGAAAACAATGATGCTGATAGAAATGAAATCATGTTCTAGTTCTAGAATACAAGAAACAATCTAAGGGTGATGAAAAGAATCAAGAAAAAAATAATGAAGAAGAAGAAGGTATTGTTTACTTGAAAGTTGAGTTAGAGGAAGCCCTTAAAGAAATCAATGATATGAGGAAAATTGTTAAGAAACAAAACAAGAAAACTGATCGCTTGAACAAGAAACTAAATGAAGGAGAAGAAAGTAGACAAGAAAAGGGAGAATCCAAGTAATGATCAAGAAAACAAGATTGACACTCTAAAATAGAAACTTGTGAATTAAAGAAGGAGAATCAAATGATAATAGGTTAGCTACATAAATCCCAAGAAGACAATAAAGATTCAAAAAGACAGTTGAAAGAAAATTGTGATGAAAATGGAAAAGTTATTGAATAACAAAAGGTACTCCTAAGAAAGAAGGAAGAAGTAATAAAATTCCATCCTCAAGGAAGAAATTGAAATATGTTTCAAAAATCAAGATCTAAATGAAAATTACAATAAGAGCACTGAAATGTTGAATGATATCCTTAGAAAAAAAAAGTCTACATTTGACAAATTTGGTTTTGGTTTTGATATCAGTGATATTTCCAAACCTCTAGAAGCTAAAACTGAAGACAATTCCAACCACACCAGTGAAGTAAGATGCTCCTCCTCACATAGAGAAAATGAAGTAATAAGACGCAGCTACAAGCCTACAAATGCAAGGAACTTTAGAAGGAAATATCCTTCAATACAAGACAACTTCAGGAGTTATTCATCTTCAAAGCGGATTTATGTATGAAACCTCTTTCAATGGTTATTGATTCTCATGTAATGGATATGGTCATAAAGTTTTGAATTTCAATTTTTATACTAGAAGAGAATATAGCTATACCAATATGTCATGAGATGTTAGAATTGCAACAAGTTTAGGCACATAGCACGATATTCAATAAGTAACACAAGTATACAAGTCATAAGCATGTAAAAGTTTGGAGAAGAAAATATGATGGACAGAGCTTCAAAGAACTTGAGGATCAGATTACTTGAGATAATAAGAACATATCCCTAGAATAAACACCTAAGAAGGAGTATGAAATTAAGGATCTTACCTATGAATCCTTTGGTACATAACCAAAGAAGAATGCATTACTGTTCAAAACAGTGATGATGAATCCAATGCTAATGTTGACCTGCTAGATGCATGAATGATAAAGTTAGAATTAATGAATATTTCTCCAAGGCAAACCCATTAACAAGTGAAGAGTTGGGAAGACCTCAAATCTTATTTTGAAAACTTAGATTTCCGCATAATAATGCCCACTCACAATGACAAATCCGGTTGGGTAAGTTTATTACGGGTAAATGTATTATTGAGTCTTGACTAAGAACTAGTTGAAGAACTGAAACCTGCATATGAGTTTTGGAAGATTGTATTGATAATAGAGTTACAATGGACTATGACTTCTTAGATCTAAAGTAAAGGAGTTCTAAAATCTTGTACTCTAAGACATAATCAAATTGCTGAAGTAAAGTGGTTGAGTATGTATAAGAATCCCATAATGAGTCATTTCAATGTAAAGGATACCCTAAGGAAGACTATACTAATGATGATAATACCATGCAAAGACATATAAATGACTGACATGGTCATATTAATACTAATGAATATATTACCGAAATTTATCTATTATCATAATTGCATAGGTGTGACACCACTAGAACTCTAAAACACAAAATATGCTCACTGAGATTGAAGATGTCGTGGGATAAGGTTTTATTTGACCATGAAATTGTTGGTGGGAAAAACCTCAGATTCACATCAATACCGAGTACATCACCAAGAGTCCCTTCATCATTGAGATCATTGGTAATAGAGTATATTTATTTTTTATTGAGAATGCAGATCACATTCGGAGCTCAACAAAATGTAGGAGGTTCTCATGAACACAAAGGGTACAATGTCTCTTAAAGACTACAACCATCAGATTATGTATAGAAATCGATGTCACTATATTTTTCTCAAAGAAAGCATGAAGATTGAATTGAAGTCTGAGAACGCAGTAGACTATATGTTCTAAATTTTGTGTATGTAGTGATATTTTAAATGAGGATAGATTTTTATACAACGCATAACATAATCCTTTGGTCATCTACACAGAGTACAATGTAATTGGAGTTCCTCTTTGTGCATATACAAAGTGTAAAATTGAACTGTTGAATATACGAATTACACCTTTGTTTTTGAAATTGTGGGTACTTCTATCCCTATTTCAAGAATCATAGATCCTTGAAATGTTATGGTCAAAATCCTACAATTAAGAAGCATAGTTCTATATGCATAAAAAAATTTGATGGTATGTTGAAGAATATAAAGCAGGCATACAGACAAGTTCCTTCTTTCTTGGTGCATGAGCTACAACCTTGACTAAGCGGTTTGTTGTCCGCCGATTGCACACCAGCGGCAGAAATCTTCCAAAAGTTGTCTCCTCACTTGAGAAAGTGGGAGAGGTGTGACCCTGGGGGCAAGCACAGAGCCAGGTACTGTCACCTACTCCTAGCTCCTATGTTTAGGCTAACTCCTAATGAAGCCAAGGGGGTGGTCCCTAACAAAGAGTTTCTAAGGCTCAATGTGTTTAAGTAAATTTTACGAAAGTGATGCGGACAGGTGTTTATTAAGAGTTTGTTATGATGAACGAAGATTGCACTTCTTATAACTAGAAAATAAACATAAGACAAAAAACAATTCATGTTGCTATCACCAGATTAAAAGATAAACAATATAATGAGAGCTCGTGAAATAATATAGCATTCACAGATAAATATCTTACTTGAAAAAACCAAAGGACAAATGGCCCAAATTAATAATAATGCATAAGATTTTAAAACAGACTAGTGTCGTATGGAGTCAAATGTCTGAGATGCTTGGGAATACTGAAAATACAAGTCTCAAAATAGTGCTAGTGAAAGTGTTTTCCGATTGTTCTTGGTTTATTTTAAAGTGTTTTAGTGGTCTTGTTTATTATGGCTCATCAAAAGGTATCAAAATACCAACCGAGAAAGGGTTCCAAGTTATTCCGTTCGAGACATGTCGGCCCGTCCAATATCCCAGGCTAGTATCCTGTGGATTGACCAGCTAGCTGAGACTCTAAGACAACAGGGAGTTCCGACACCTTTACTAAGAATGACTTTGAATACTTTCGGCAATGTCGGTGCGTTGGTTATGGGGGTAAAATTTTATTGCGTTGTTACTTGAGAGATTATCAAATCCGCTCACCATTCTGCGTACGAGCCCAACTATTAAAGTCGACAGAGCATACTAGGTGAGGGATAGCAACGAAGTAAATTAATTAAGGGGAAAATGTGAGTTACAAATTTTATTAGAACACAATTAAACTCTCCGACAGAGAACGCTCTTGACTTTGTCTTATGACAAAAGTTCAAGAGTCTTAGTTACCCTATATGCCTAAATGCAAGGATGATGCAAGACTATTATGCTCTCCAACAGAGAGTGCTCTTGACTTGGATTTCGGCAAGTTCAAGAGACTTAGATTTAAATTAACAAGTTAAAGAAAAAAAATGCATGAATTAAAGAATAACCACAAACCCTCCGACAGAGAGCACTCTTGATCCACCTGACGGTGAGATTCAAGAGATTTTAGTTCTTTTTACTTTTGCAATTTATATTAAATGAAATAAAGCTCTAAAATAAAGTTAAACAAAAACAAAAAGTTTTTTTTCTTTTGACTTTTATGAAAGCAAAAAACAAACTTTTCCAGAATTTGAAACTAACATTTCCTATTCTATTCTAACCAATTATTCTACAAGCATAAAACAAAGAAAATTGCAAACATGAAGAACGGACGATGCAAGCTTCCCCCAAATGGGGGGAGTGGGGTGTGAGAACCTTTATCCTACTTGCTCTTTATTAATTTTTACAATTCCTTAAATGTTGGGATTCTTTTCTGATCTTTGAAAGGCATTCAATGCCATCCGAAGAAAGGGGGATGAAGAAGAGGGAATTATGAGTGTTTTTTTTAGCTTGAAACTTCAAATTTTCGCCAGCACTTCCACTTAACCTGTTATGAAAAGTGAAAAACCAGTGAGCTACTTTCCTGTAAAACAGTGGATTAGACAATAAAATACACTAAAATTTACAGTTTGTACTTGTGCAAAGATAGAGTTTTTTATGCTACTTCAAGTACTAAAACTAAGCAAAGCTAGATCTAAACTTTCGTGAGATAAACTTTTTAGCAAAGGAAGCTCTTAGATCTATATAACAAGAGATAGAAAAGATAAGATTTAACACTTAGATCTACTTGTTATGAAACAAAACCAAAGTAACCGGAAAGCAAGAATTTTCTTTTTAAGTTTGAGGATGGATAAGAAAAACTTCAAGCCCAAGCTTGAGTAAATTTGATCGTGGAGGGAACCTGTGAGACAAGAAACATTAGAAAAATTATATTTGAAGAGAGATAAGATGCAACTGAGCTCCGATCTCTACTTCACACCGGGTGATCTACAAAACTAAAATACCATTCAAGCAAGTGATTAGATCTAGTATGTATAAACCAAACAAGAACCGAAAAGCATGAGTACAACTGAATACAATATGCAATTCTTAGATTGTGTATAGCTACACATAAGCAAGCAAGTTGAAACTTCAAATGCCTACTCTATGGATTAAATTATAACCTTCTAAGCTAGATAACACAGCATGCATGAATAATAAAATAACTACACAGATATCACCTTGGTTATAAGCCAAATATTCACCATGAAAGTTTTTGCACCATCAAATTGTCCTCCAAAAACTCAACTTCATTCATAACATAGATAAAAAATTACAATCATATGGGCAGAGGTCCTCTGCAAATCCATCCCCTCTGTAGAGATAGAAAGAGCCTCTACTTATACAAAATACTAAGCCCCATGGGGGGCATTAATGAACTCGAGAACAAACCGAAAGTAACTGAGTTGAAGAGGAGCTAAACTAAACTGAACCTTTGTTGAAGTGAAGAGGAACTAGAGAGGTAGACGCCACCTCTACGGCGATCAATATATATTATGCAGCGCAGCATTCAATGCGGCGGCGGCTGCGCTGCATACCGTCGGATGTCAGGATGCCTGACATCCGACGGTATGCAGCGCAGCCGCCGATGCCTGACATCCGACGGTATGCAGCGCAGCCGCCGCCGCATGCATCCTGACATCCGACGGTATGCAGCGCAGCCGCCGCCGCATTGAATGCTGCGCTGCATAATATATATTGATCGCCCACCTCTACTACTAATCAAAGTCCTAAGGGCACGCCTGACATCCGACGGTATGCAGCGCAGCCGCCGCCGCATTGAATGCTGCGCTGCATAATATATATCGATCGCCCACCTCTACTACTAAATCAAAGTCCTAAGGGCACGTCACCAAAAACTTTACCAAACTCGACACACGTGAGCCTCTTCCTCATGCGAATGGTACGGCACATTTGAATTGGCGTGAGCTCCAAGCTTGGATTGACGCCACCATTATAACTTGAAACCACCCACGCAATCCATTACATCATCAAAATGGCTTCCTTCACGTTTAGCAAGCGTGAGCCTTTTCCGTTGACGTCACCTCCTTTTATACAATTCGCATGCATTGGAAGTTTATGCCATGGTTTTATTAACATGTGCTTGAGTGACGTGGAGACGGGTCCACACCATAGCAAGCGCATTCACTTAAACCATGCTTACCACTACCTTAATCTTGACGTCATCAACATTATATCACTCGCATGCTAGCGCTGGTGCTTCCATATTCACGTCACCTCCCTATCAAATAATTCGATTGCACTATGTAATGGAAAAACCAAGGCTTAAAACAATAAGTTTTAAGTGGAGAGGGGACCACTTCATCCCACTCACCACTTCATGCTAACGTGAGTGCTTTCACCCTCATGTCATCCTTTTATGAAACAAAGTCGAAACCACCTTAAACCAAAGTTCATTCCATGCCAATGTATTATGAAGTGGGTCGAAACCCACATGTCATGTCACCATTTACCAATAAAATATTTAATTTTTAATTTTTTGGATTTTATGTAATTTGTCTTTTTTTAGCATTTAAAATGCCATTCTGAAGCATTTTTAGCCAAATGATGACTTTCGAGATGCTTCCGCTGCTCGACTGATGGTGAAAGCAGTCCCTGGGGTAAAGATGTTGCTCCAGGCTTGAAAATGAGCCCAACCATGCCGAAAATGGACTCGAGATCATACTTTTATTACATTTTGAATTTTTCCATTTAAACCATTAAAAATGGCTTAAAAAACGGCAAAAACATATATATATATATATATATATATATATATATTCTCGAAATCCAACGAAACTTGAGGGGGACCTAGTACATGCTCATACGACTCAATCAGAATGCCTAGAATGACAAAAAACATTGACACGAAGGCTCTAATAACCTCCCAAGGCCGAAACATCAAGACAACTACCCCAGCTTTGGAGGAGCGAGCGAAAAACTCAGAAATTATTGGTCATTTGTTCAACAGCCAATAATAACCAAGGGAAAAAACACTCTGGGCTAGTCAGCTTGATGCCCAAGTTCGGGAAGCCGAGCCTTTTATAAAAAATTAAATGCTAGGACATTTTTTACAATCTCCCCAAAGGGGTATGAACATGTATTTTACAAAAATTTCTGAACAGACTCCCAGAAAAAGGCCGACGGGCTTCTGAATTCTGACCACGAACAAGTGTACTTGTTCAATGCTCTGGCGACTCACCGAAAAATCCGCTAAGTGCAAAATTAGTGGATAACACAGTTAAAAATGTTTAATGAATGATAAGATAGAGAAAGAATAGTGCTATATCATCAGCACTCTGTAAAGATAAGAAAGACCCTGAACAAGATACAAGAATGACATGAGGCATAAACCTAAGAAAAAAGGTGATTAGATAGTTGATTGAAGTAGCTACAGAGATAATAATATCATTAATTACAAATGAAGTATCCTAATCGAGATATCAATTTATTTATAGATGTGATCAATTGTTATTGAATTATAGAACGTAGCATGAGCACAATAGAATATATGTGCATCCATGGCAGTAATGATCTTGATGAGTTGTAAAAGGCCCTTGGAGTAGTATTTGAAGTAAACTTAAAGGAAAAATGAAGGTGAACTGATGGAGGAATATTTTGAAGCAAACCTTGTGAACTTATCCATTAGCATAAAGAATGAATCTTGACAAGGGGAGCAGGGCAATTGAAAAGATAACCAACAAAAGAAGTGAATTGAATAATTATATGTACAAATTCCATCTCAAGTTTCATCATTGAACTCTTGGAATCCCTAATAAAGGGGGAGCTAAATCATATGCAGATCAAGTGTTTCTACAAGTGTTTTCCTGAAAAAAGTGCAAATGTACATTAGGAAGTCATACAAATGGTGTTGACTTTGTCAAATACATGATAGAGTTCTAGTTTTCTTATCAAACAAGCGGAGAAGTGATGAAGAAACAAGTTGTTGATAGGGGTAGTAATTTGAAGAAAGCCTTACAAAATGACATATATATTTTTTGCCAACAAAATATGTGATCATAATCCCAAGGTAAGATAACAAGTCAATAAGACAAGGGGAGAAATATAGAAGCAGAAGGAAAACCATTTGTCATTAATGTTGAAGGTGGAGAATGAAGACATGACAAAACCACAGTGAAAACAAGGTGAGTGCAATTTAAGGAATATATTGTTATGCACAATCTAAAGAGAAAGTGTTTTATTGTAGGTTGACATCAATGCCAAAGGGGGAGATTGTTGGAAGAAGTTTTCATGGATGTCAATAGGGTCAAGAAATTTTTGAGTTCATTAATGTAAAAGGGGTAGTGATGATAATGATGTGACAATGAAAGGCCTGAATTGTGGTTCAGTACCGAAGTCTAGTTTCAGTACCAGTTATGATACAAGGCAAATGACAAGTATGGCAACCTAATTAAAAGCAAGGGATAGAGATATGAGTTTGGGTCCACGATTGTTACAGATGACCCATATGAATATATGGTCATTTTTTGAAGCAATTTTAATGTATCCATAAAGAATTGATGTGGCATCATCACTATGAATTTGATTGGGTCCACATATGACCCATGACAAGTTCACAAATAAACTATCATCCCACAAGAGTTTATATGGAAATTTAGATTGAAGAATTAATAGTCAAAGGTAATTTAGCTATCATGAATTTGAACAACAGTGTCCAAGAAAAATATCATGGTGTTCAATCAATTGTAACCCGTGGTGATTAAAGAAATGTTTGAAGCTCAATATGTTGGTCCACATAAAAATGTTATTGACCCTTCCTCAAATCGTTAGCAAGAGGGATATTTTTTGGTCTGGTCCACCCTTTTGTAAATGAATGAACCAACGAAGACCATGCAACCGACACATAATTTCCACATCAACATTCAGCAGGTACACATGGAAATCAAGTCGATGAAGAAAATATGTGATTTGGTCTATACAAAGTGCCATGCATAAAACATACATATAAGAATTGATTTGTTGAGGAAGGGGAGTGGTTGGAAGTATATGAAGTTGAGGATGATGATCAAAAGAGAAGTAGTGAAGGAGCAAAAAAAGAGTGGTTCAATGAAGAAAAATAGGGTTAAGGATGAAGTTAAGAGACAAAGGCTGATGCTAAACTATGTAAAATATTTTAAATACATATTTCTGGCTTCTATTGAACAAGATTTAGAATCGATGAAGATGACCTTTTGGATGGTTGAGTGAATCAAATACTAGGCCAATATTTGTATGCTATGTTAAGGATAAGATCAAAGACAATGAAAGGATTGATAGTCTTAAACTAGGTGCTTGTTGGTCACAAAAAATTGAGAAGAAATGTTCTAAACCATTTTTATTAGAATTGTTTGCTATACTAAGGCAAAGTATACTTGAAATGGGTGTAAATGCATTTGATTGAACAGAGCTAGAAGTTTATGTTGAAAATATATGTTGGCTAGAATGAGGAGTGTGCTTAACAATCATGTCATTAGTCTGCTCAAAGACCTATAAACCAAGACATCTTAAATAACATTGCATGAGGGTTGTTTGAGACATTTAGAAGAGACTATTAAAAATATTAAAGGACTAGAGTGTGTAAAGTATGGCTATTGAAGAAATAAATGAGAAATTGAAAAGAATATCTTGTTGAGTAACAAAGAGCGGGACTAACATAAAAGATTTAGTGCGAAGGGAATAAATAGTGGGTAGACACTATTCATGGGATGAGAAATCATAATGGGAAACCATTGTTCGTGGGAAGAGAATAAAAAGTGGAAAACCACTATTTGTGGGCTGAGAAATAACAGTGGGGAACCATTATTCATGGGAAAAAGATAAACAGTGGCAACCCATTATTTATGTGAAGAAGACAATTAGGGAATCGCCACTTATAGAGGCTAAATAGAAGACAATTGATATGATCACTAAGTTGAAGATGACTACTAAGTTGATGTAATCTATTCTATTGAGTTGATCAGTATACAACATTGAGTTTCATATATATTTGGTGTACTTCTTGGTGATGACTTCTCTTGTTCAATGTAGTTTGATGATGATTGATTAAATAAATAATTTTGATTTCACGAACAAATAATAATTGTGTGAGATACTAATTCACCCCCCACTCTCAATATCTATGTGTTCTACATAGCCATGCCATTTGTATTAATCAATGCCCCTAGAACATTCATGAGAGTTATGAATGGAATCTTAAAGCCATTTTTGGGAAAGTTTGTTGTTGTGTATTTAATTGATATTTTAATTTTCAATAATACCAAAGAAGAACAACTTGAGCATGTGAGAAAGGTGTTGTAATGGTTGAGGGAAGAGATATCACCGATAAATTTGAAGAAATGTATGTTTCTAAAGGAGGAACTAGTATACCTAGGATTTGTGATTTCCAATGAAGGCTTGAAGATGGACCCTAGAAAGGTAAAGTCTATTTTAGAATGGAAAAAACCTAAATGTAAATTTGACCTGAGAAGCTTCCATGGTTTGGCGAGCTTCTACAGGAACTTTATTCAAAATTTCAGTGAGATATGTGCACCACTTACTGAATGTATTAAGAACCTGGTTTTCAAGTGTACAACAACATCCATGTAGTCATTTGAGCACTTGAAGAAAAAGGTAAATTGAGCAAACAACTTTGTTGCTTCTAGATTTCAATAAACTATTTCAAGTGGATTGTGATGCAAGTCGTATAGCGATTGGAGCAGTCTTAAGTAAAGAAGGAAGGTCTATTGCATTCTTCGGTGAGAAATTTAATGGTGCTAAGAAGAAGTACTAAGTTTCATGAATAGTTTTATGCTATTATATAAGCCTTGAAAAAATAGCGACATTACAGATATCTTAAGGCATTGATCATAAGGTACTGCAGTACATCAATAGTCAAGCTAAGTTAAATAAAAACATTTCAAATGGGTATAATTTTTGAAAAGTTACTCTTTTATTTTAAAACATAGATATAGAAAGTCAAATAAGGTTGCAGATGCATTAAGCCAGAGAATGTTGTTGAATACTATGTCAGTGTAATTTGATAGCTTGGAAAGTATGAAAGAGTTGTATGTAGAAGATGTAGATATTGTGGAGGCTTAGAAAGCATTCAAAGCACCATGGAGCAGTAATAGAACACCATATTTGGATTTTCACCTTCAAAAAGGATTCTTCTTTAAGAATCAACGTTTTACATTTCATGGAGCTCATTGCAACACAAGAGATGCAACTCCAAGAATTATGTAAAAATCCAATAGAGGTTTGTGAGTTAGGCGTTTTTAAACACCACATGTTTGGGTGGACTTCGTAGAAATTGGTGGGCCAATTACAAGAAAGAATGGAATTGATTGATACATACGGAGAAGTGAAATGGTCACAATGGTTTGGCTTCCAAGAAATGCAAAGGAGAAAATAAAAGGAGAGGAGCTCACATGAAAGAAGGGTTCAGTTCCAGATATAGAAAAGAGGGTACAAAGTAGGGTACAATAGTGGACCCCGCAAGAGAAAGGATGGGTTCATAGTGTGAACCAAAGAACACACACCCAATGATATATAACAAGGATGTAAGTAATAAATTATGTCTTATTAATAGATAATATTTGTCCATGTTTAAAATGGTGTTGTATCTTGTTTATTTTCATGTGAGTCCTAAATCCTCATGGTATCTGTTAATTTCTAATTTCTATTAACACTAGTACATTGGTAGTGATTCACTCTATGGGAAGGAATTTGATTCTATAATTGGTCAATACTAGATTGGGATTTCACTTCATCAAATCTTGATTTCATTCCTCCTAGCCATGAGAGCTAGAGACTTTAGCCACGGCAATGTCTAGTTGTTGGGTCGAATCATATGCCCCTATCCTCAAGCTTAAAAATAAAGTGCTCCAAGACTAACTTTACACTAATATATCTTGAAGAGCATCAACTATTTCTATCACTCGTTCTATTTGGGATTCCTAGGAATCCAAATAGCAAATTAAAAGCATAAATATTTGGCTCTCAAAGGGAGATAGAAATATTTTAAAAATATCATAGGTATGCACAAGTGTGAAAAAACATCAACTCAATATGGAAAAGAAAGGATCACATAGAGATGCATGTGTTTTTATTGACCAAATTGTCAACGCAGCGGTTCACCACTACTAAAAGGTGTATACAAGTCCTTTGCTGGAAAAACATCAAGGACATAATGGTGCCAGCATCCTTTTTCAATGGTTGGATAGATGAGGAAAATAATCATGCACTCATGGGTCCCATCATTATCATTGAGCTCCGTAGTGTTTTAAAGTCTCTACAGTAGGGTAAATCACCAAGCTTAGATGGTTGGCCTATTAAATTATTCACATGCTTATGGGATTTTATTGCTCGAGACATGCTTGTGACTCAAGGAATCAAGGAAATAAGTAATATTCACTTCCTTTTCAATGCTACTTTCATTACTAATATTCTCAGAGATGAGGATCTCTAGGGATTTAACCAATATCTATCCATATCCCTATGTACATGTGTCTAAAAAATCATTTCAAAAACCATCACTAGGTATCTAAAACCTTGCATATCTAAGAAAATTATAGGGAAGGAATAGTTTGTTTTTTAGAAAACTAGAGAATCCCTAAAGGTTGTAGGGTTCATCAAGGAATTACTACATTAAAAAATAAAATCTAGGCAAGATTGTGTACTTAAATTAGACCTCTCCAATGCTTTTGATAGGGTGAAATAGATATGCCTTATCCTTCTGTAATTTGGTTTATCAAATCCTTTTATAAATTGGATATTATATTGCTTTTAACCAGTCTCTTGCGGTGTCTGCATTAAAGGGTCAACCTCTTCCTCTTTCCATCCATCCCATGGCCTCCACCAAGCTTGTCCTTTATCCCCCCTTCTCTTATTTTTTTATTGAAGCTTTGAAATGCCTTACCCTTTGTGAAATCCAAGCAGACTTCCTAAAAGGTGTTGAATTATTTTACTAGTTGTCAATCTCCCTCATTATGTTTGTTGACAACATCCTCCTTTTTGGGATTGTGACAGTTCAGAAAGAAAAATGCCTTGACGGTATTCTGAAACTTTTTTTTTATACTAAAATGGAGATAAACCATAAAAAAACTTATTTGTTATGTTTCCATGATCCCCAAGCCATTTAAGTCATGATTATCAATTTTCCTCCCTTATCATTGGATTGATTAAAGAGTGCCGTAGGTATCTAATATCCATGTTAAAATCAAATGACTGCCATTTTAAGGACTAGTTGTGTTTATTTGACAATTTTAAGAAAAGACTTGGCCTCTGGTGCAACCAATGGATTTTGTGTGCAGGGAGGTTGGTCCTTCTAAAGAGAAAATTGAACCCATTCTCATACATTGGCTCTCAATAACCTATACACCTAAAATGATGATAAAAATATCAAGAAACCATGCATTCATTATCTATGTGTGTGGAATGAAGAGATAAAAAATGTTCCTCTGATCAAATGGAAAATCATCACCCGATCTAATTCCGTGGGAGGATGGGTGTTTAAATATATGTTATTAATTTCAAAATCCTATGCCACCAATTCAATATAGCATTGTACCTCTATACAAGGCTTAAGCAAAAATGGTCTCATGCATAAATACATCTCTCCCATGCCAATTATTAAATGGATCAGATCAACCCCAAAAAATTATACTAGAGGATCAATGTTTTGGAAGGAAACAATGTTGAATTTTGACCTCGTCGATCGTCACTTGGCATGGGACCATTATGATGGAAGACAAGTTTGTTTAGTCATGTACATACCTATTAGCATTAGCTTGATGGAGAACTTACCACAAGACATTATTGACAATTAGCTCAAGAAATCTTCTCCATATTTATGATGCTTATGATCAATTAGTTAATAATCTATGGAAAATAGGATGGAAAACAACATTTGATCTAGGAATAGAAGGATAGCAATCAAATGACTAGACACAATTTAGAAAATATTTGATCTCATATTCCATAGTTATTTCAATGAAAGAGAACAAGTTGTTATGTGTAAACAATTTAAATGGAAGAACTTGTTGTGTGAAGTTGGGATACAATACTTTCGTCGTGCAAGAAGAAGAGGAAATCAAGCAGTAGTGGTGGAACAATTTATGGAATCTTTAGGGCCTCCCAACCAAAATTATTTCCATGGCTATCCCTCCATAATCATTCTCTAACATGGGGAAATCTTATTAAGAGAGGAAAGAACTGTCAAAAGTTTTATTTCCTTTGCAAGGAATTGAGTGAGCCTATATGATACAACTTGCTAGGGTGCCATTTTTTCAAACAGGTATGGAGTGTGACATGTTAATTTTTAAGGAAACACCCTATAAGAGGCTTGGAACAAGTGGTTAGTCACGAGCAAAAAAATTCTAAGATGACCTACATGACATAGGGTCTTTGGGTTACCAGAACTGCAATAATTTTCAATGAAAAGGTTATGTCCTCATCTAAAACTCTATATACGATAAAATATGCATTAATGATTAAGAATCCAATCACCCATCAGCATTCCATCATATAGACTCCTCTCTTGGTGATCCACCATAAAATCCCACATAGTTTATGTGACAACACATAAAGGGGATCAAACAAAAGCAATGCATGTTGCCGCATTTTTATAATGGTCGCTCGATATCTTCTCAGTGAGGCATAGGCATGCGTACAAACAACTATGTTGAGATAATTAGTCTAATTACAATGTTGCACATCACGTATCAAGTAGAGATACAAAGATATCTGATATTCCCATATTCAAAGCTTGTAAGTGATCAAGTGAACAATAATACTCAATGCTCACATCTCACTCTCTCTTGACTATCGCTACAGGCTCAATCAATGATTCCAATATTCCTCTCAATTCAAACTTCAATGTCTATAGGGAGCATAATATAGTAGCCAACTCTTTAGAAAAACAAGCTCTTATAAGATGGTATCGATGTATATGAATGAAACTAGTGTCTCACAATGATGAGAACAAATTATCATATAACAACATATCTAATGTTTTTTATAAAATGTCTTTTCTAACAATGTTCAAAGGTTTAGTTAGATATGCCTCCCATCTAAAATGAAGGGAAATTGAAGTGTTTGCTTTGTCTGTGCTAGAAAAGACACAAATTTGTTCTTGACCAATGATGGTTGAAAATTTCAAATCTGTTTTAATTATATATGTGTGTGTTTGTATGTATAAACCCTTGAGAAAAAAATAATGCAACCACACCTAATATGAAAACTTGATTTTCATATAGGGCCATATTCCTCATGTTATGGGGTGTGTGCCTTGCTTATATCTCTAGCCTTTGCAAGGACAAGGCTTCACTAACAGATTAAGTTTGCACTCAAATTTGTGCAATGGAGCGATACTTCAAAGCTCAGGAATCTGTTACCAAGATTAAGGTGATTGGCCAATGGCGACCTATTTGTGGACAAATCCATACCATGTGATTACTTTGATGGTACTTCTCGTAATGATGATTCAATATGTGGCATCGGTGGGGTATTGTACTTGCAAGAGAAGCATTACATTGGCTTTTGTGCAAATTCAAATAAAGGCACAAATTATTAGCATTACTGACACTACTTAAACTCGCACTTACTAAGCATATCCCAGAAGTGAACTAGAAGTAATTGCTTTTACTCTTCAAGCTTTAGTAGTGCAACTAAAAAGCATCGCCCCCTCATTTATTTATCAATTTTATTAATATCTATAGATAGTTGAATTTGTTTGTTGATTTGTTGTCAAAGGATGGACTATCAAGAGTTAATGAGTTACTCCATCTCAAAGAAGTTAGGAAGGAATTATTACATAATATACATTGGATTTATGGTTATGACACTTTAATTCAAATTGACTTGCTTACGTTTTTGGGTATATGTTGTCTTTGTAATAGTTTATTTTAATGAATTTTGAGGACTATAATAGTGAAAACTATGAGAACGTATTGGATTTTTATATAAAAATATGTTTGGTATGTATATGATTTTTATACAAAAATATGTTTGGTATGTATATGAGAACTTTTGGAATACTTATTGATAGTTGGAGAAAATATATATATAATAGACACCTATGCTTGAGAAAATACTAGATGATCTAGTTTATTTATGTATCTCCATGAGCTTGTTTAAAACATAGGTATACTTTGATATGTGCATATGCAACTTAAGGGTGTATTTTAGGTTCTAATTTGAATTAAAAATACATACTTTTTATGGAAATAAATAGCTCCATATTTTCCAATGTGTATATGAGAAGGCGTATACTCAAATTTGTACAATTCTAGGTAAATATGCAATGGAGACCATTCTCAAAGGCCAACTGACTATTTCACATAACCATAACCAATAGAGGCACATAATGGTTCATGCAATTAAGCACTAGAAATTATAAGACCCCCCAACCCCCTTAATGTTCAATCTAAGACATAAAATTATAGTACATTACTACAAATTTTAGATCAAATTCAACATAATACACAAAGCATCCCACCATTAATACCTCTTTATAAATTTGAGATCAAATTTTAAATAAAGATCACACCCTTAAGGCTAACAAAGTACCTTTTTTGCATTGTTGTAATTACATAATAAACTTAGCATGAAGTATAAGACAACTTTGATAGAGTGTTCCCTATTTGGCCAAAACTCTCTTCAAATTCTCGAAGTTCATCGTCCTTATCTTCATTATCTTCTCCTACCACAACCGCGTCCTTCCAAAGTTCATTTCATTGAGCCACACAAATCACGTGTTGTGACAAAATCAAGACAACTTCTTTAATGAGGAATATCTTCCTCAATCCTTCACATCTATGCTTAAACCAACATTTTTATTAAGGATGATAAATGATTCAACAAAGTTCACACATCCTTCAGCATGCATTTTTTTTTCGAACGATGGTTTGTCTAAACTCATGCATATACAAAGAATCTTCTAAATTATGGTTAGCTTGTAACATGCATAATACTTCTTCTTAAAATGATGCTTTTGTGATATTCACCTCAAGTTTCTTGTAAATTCCTTTGAATTCCCCATGCAAGGATTTAATTACTTTTAATATTTATATAGATGTCATGTGATTTATCAACTTCTTACTACTTTTCTCTAATGTCCTTTTTATTATTTTATCTTCATTTTTTATCATTAAACAATGAAAATACGTTTTGATCTAAAGAGGCATTATTACATACATTTTCAGCTAAAATTTTGTACCTACTATACTATTTATGCCTTCAACCATTCATACCTTTCACTGAAGACTTAATAATTATATTTGAACCTTTTTGTATTTTAATAACAATTCATATCTTTGAACAAACACTTATTAGTATAAAACAATCACCATTGCACCTTTTAGTAAGTTAGTTAACTAATAGCCCTAAACAATAGAGAGGCACATAATGGTTCACAAAATTAAGCATTAAAAATTCTAAACATCCCCCCAACCCCCTTAATATTCAATTTGAAACACATAAAATTATATTACATTTAAATTATATTACCTTTGCTACAATTTTAAGCTAAATTCACCAAAAGACAACCCAAAAAAAACACCATTAATACCTTTATAAATTTGAGTGAAATTTAACTAGAGATATCAAATGAAGGTCCCACCCTTAAAGAATAAAAAGCTACCTTTCACCAAACACTTGTTAGTATAACAATCACCATTACACTTTTCAACAAATTAATTAACTAATAACAAAATGTTTTTAAAGTGGTATACATAACTTCACAAATCATCCTTTTTATCATTAATGTTTTGCAAACTTTCCTAGTTCAACACAATCAATGCTACATACAATTTAAGATTGCTTCTATGTTTAACACAAGCAACGCTATATACAAAATGAAAAAACTACCTTTCACTAAACACTTGTTGGTATAACAAGCACCATTACACCTTTCAATAGTCTAATTAACTAATATGTTCAAAATGTTTTTAAAGTGATATGCACAACATCACAAATCACTCTTTTTATCAATATTGTCTTGCAAATTTTCCTTGTTCAACACAAGCAACGCTATATACAATTTAAGATTGTTTCCTTGTTAATATAGACAACACTACATACAATTTAAGGTCGCAATATTGTACATACTATACTATGTTATACCTTCAACAAATATCTTTCACCAAACACTTATTAGCATAGAAATCACTTTGCACTTCTTAGCCATTTAACAAATTGTTTTTAATGTGACAAAAATAACATCACAATTTATATAGTTATTGTTTTGTACATATATGGTTTATTGTAGATGGTTGAAAAAGGTTTGTGCACTCTCGTTAGTGGTTGCTTGGAGTATATGGATTGTGCATAATTTGACTATTTTTTAATGAATATTTTTTCCTCATGAAGTGGTGGTTATTCGGGTTGTTGATATGTTTAATCTATATGTTGATATGGATGTTTCCCTTATTTGTAGGTCGATATGTGTAGTGGAGATTGACCAAAGTGCACCGTGGGACTATTTTGATGGGTTCTATCAAAGCCATGATTACATTTGAATCTTGGGGTTTGCGGTTTATATCAATTTGGATCGTTATTATACATTTAAGGAATGCAAGATTGGACTCTAATAATCAGGGCGAATTTTTATCTCTACTTTCTCTTCTAAAATTTTCCCATTCTCATGGAATTCCTTTGGTTTTGGTATTAGGTGATTCCTTACTTGTTATTCAATGTATGAAACAAGAAGCTCATCTTCAAAAATTAAATATTCGATATCTAACACAACAAACTTTGGACATATCAAACACTTTTTAGCAGGTTTCTTATCAGCATATCCCTCATGAACATAATGCGGTAGTTGATCAACTATCTAAAGATAATTTGTAGATAAGGCTTGGCCATTATCAATTGATTGCATACAATGGGCATGAGGACAATATAAATGAAGGTCACCTTATGAGTTGTTTATGTTGTAGAACCAATGTAATGACAATTCACTAATTTGATAATATTTTTTGTTTAATTTTGATGTAATTTTAAAATGCACAGTACTAATGACAAAGAGTGTAGTCATGGAAGCAAATTGTCCTTGGATAATTTGGATTGAAAGGTAATTATGCTGAAAAATATACAATTTAAATAGAGATTTAGGATGATATTTATATGACGATGCTTTTCATAAGTCTAGAATGTACTTCTTTTTCCAAAAAAAACAAATTTTGTATAGAAAAAAAATATATTGTTTTGTACATATTTCTTAATTTTAATATTTTATTGTTAAATAAAAACAAATATCATTGTAAATAAACATCTCCTAAGGAATTATATTTATAAGGCTTGTTATATTATCTAACTTTTTAGATAATTGGACCAACTTGAGTACATTTAAATTGTTTCCTTTATTTTAAATTGAGCACATTTAAATTGTTTACATTATTTTAAACTGAGCGATGCTTCCTAGGTTGGGCAATTGTAAACTTCAATTAAACATGCCAAGAGTAAAAGATATTGTGTAGGTACTTAAAATTTGATATTTATATTGTTGTAGAAGGTGTGAAATAATGCATTTTTAATAATATTTATTAAAATAAAAATAAATAAAAAGGAAACTATAAATTTAATGATATTTTAGTGAATCTATGAAAGAGATATTGTAATAAGGAAAACTATTCGAATGAGGAGAAGACAATCTTGCATGAAAACAATGGCGGATGCAGTAGGAGGCCCTATGAAACCCTAGATGGATGTCCTGGCAGAACCATGTCCTATTGTTTCAAAGACATCGGTGATGGTAGAATATGACCCCTTATGGAGTACAACAAAGATTTTTTGACTTCGGATGATATTTTTGTACACGTGTAACCTATAACACATGCGGCTAAGAATAGTGGTTTGGTGGGAAATGGAGGTAGTCGGTTATATGATGGGGGTGTGAGGAAGGTCCTTGTCAGTCCTTCCACTCTCACAACTTCAGACAGGGCCTAGTAACTTATGTCTCATGTTGCTCTTGGAAGGAAAACTTTGAAGTGCGGGATATTCCCCTCGGTTCTGAAGTTGGTGGGAGTAAGGTTTCTCTTGCGACAATGGGTTCCTCCAGTATTGAGAATGATATTGGGTATGAAGTGAAAATCCCTCTTATTTCAACTTCAGTGGATCTAAAGGAGACTTCTTTAGTGGATGAGTAGATGAAGAAGGTGCCACTAAGCTTTAAGGATGCTTCATTTATGGAAAAGGGGGTAAACAAAAAAGGAGAAATGTCATAAAGTCCCATGGAAGCAAGGTCTCCTTGATTGTGGGGAAGGAAGTTCAAGTGGAATGAATTGGTCTTCTTCTTTGTGAAACCCTAATGGAATAATTCCTCAACAAGAAGATGAACGTGGGTGGTTTAAACCAGTGACTTCAACAGTTTTGGGCTCTCAAGTTAGGTTATGGCCCTATTTTACATATGTTAGAAAAAGATTGGTTATGGTTATATTCAAATATGAAGAAGACATGGATAAGATTCTCAGAGGTCACTAGTTCCATGAGAAGGTGTATTTATCTCTTAATCCATGGCATCTAGGGTTCTATGCTCATGAAGAATTTGTTAAAGTCATTGGTTTGGTTAAAATTGCCTATGTCGCTAATGGAGTTATGGAACGACTAATCTCTAAAGGAAATTGGTGACACATTAGGTAAGTTGATTCTTTCATATGAATCCTATAAGTCAATTAATGCTCGATTTGTTGTGAAAATCTTGGTTGAAAACAAAATTAGCTTTGAATTTATTTGAATCAATGGAGATTGAGTTGGGATCCTTTCCAATGTGTTTGTTGTAATTTGTGTGGCCATATGGTTCAATCTTGCAATAAAACCTTCATGAAGAAGGTCTGGAAAGTAAGTCTCATAGGGTTTTTAGCATCCATAATGAGAAGGTCCCTTCTTCTTAGTCTCTCCCTCCCCTAGAACCTGTAAGGTAGCCAACCCATGAAGTTGTTGGACCAGTCTCGAAGGAGGATCTACATCAAAAAGAGGAGGCCCACATTGGTTCACTAAGTATTCCTTTGGAGGGAAATGTTTCCCAAACATCACTTTCTTCATGCTCCCTCGACATCTCCCCATCCCAAAAACAAAAAATGAATGATTTGTGGAAGTCTAGCAAGCCTAAGGTCGATTTTCCCCTTCCTATTGCCTCTCATGTCAAAAAGGTGGACAAATTGGTTGGAATATTTGGGGCCTCAAATTTGATTCTAGGCAAATAGGAAACCTCAAAACTAATGAGGCCTCACCATGATAGATTCCCCTTCTACAAGATGTGTCTTTCCTCTTGGATCCATGGTGGTAGATCTTGCCAATGATTCAGATTCAAGAGATAACAATATCTGGACTCTATTGAGGTCATTTGGTAATTTTTGGAATGAAGTGTCACCTTCCAAAAGTAGGGGAGGTGGTCACTATGAACTATGGCCCATATCTACATATCCCTCTCTCTTAAACTCTTAGTCAGGAGGTTTGGATCTAGATGCACTGAAGGAGCCAAAATGATCCAAAGCACGACACAAATCATCCTTAAAAATGCTCAATCTCGAGCTATTCGAGAAGTCAACCAAGGAAAACAAAGCCTTATTTTAGTGATTCTTAGAGAAATGAACACCCTGCAATTGGTTTCTCTATGAATATATTTTCCTCCAATGTGTGTGCCTTAGGGGGCCAAGCCAAAAAAGTGTCCCTCAAGGGGCTCTTTGATTCAAACAAGCTTGATGTGTTTCTTCTTGAAGAGACCATGGGTGGAGGTGAAAATGTAGTTAATACGGGTGGCCAATTGAATTTTTCTTAATATTTTTTGACATAGTGGGTGATGATCTCCTCAGGCTAGTTGAAGAGGTCAGATCACATTGTAAGATTCTGAGAAGCCTCAATTCTACTTTTTTAGATCTAATTCCTAAAAAGGATCGATAAGAATCCTTTGATGATTTTTGGCCAATTACTCTATGCAATTATGCATACAAGATAATGTCTAAAGTGATTGCAATGAGAATCAAGCCTATATTATCTAGATTTATAGGTCCTAAATAGTTTGGTTTTCTTGAAGTAAGGCTTATTCATGAATCCATTGGATCTTCTCATGAGGCGCTTAACTCCATCAATGTGTCTTCCATAAATTTGTTCTTAAACTTGATCTATCCAAATATTAGGATCATGTCTCTTGGATTTTTCAGACTTTTATTGCCATGTGTTGGTTTTTCATTTGAAGTCTTCAAGAGTATTATGATTTTTGTATGTTCTACCAATTTTATGTTCTCATTAATGGGTCTGGCTCCATTTTCTTTCTCCCATACAAAGGACTAAGGAAGATTCCCTTTATCCCCCTACGTATTTTTGCTTGTTGTTGAGAGCCTTAGTAGGGATATTTATCATGATAGATCCCAAGGTTAGCTTCAGGGGGGCAAAATCACTAGAAATATTATGTTCTCACATATCCGTTTTGTTCATGATATTCTCCTTTTTGTCTTAGGGAATGCAAGAGAATGGAAAGTTATAAAAGACTTATTAAATCTTTTTCCTTTGCTACATGGATGGTAATCAACTTGGAAAAACATGTTCTACTCTCTTTTAGTTTGGATGGTCCTCTCTCAAATAGTATGGAAAGACTCTTTCATATTCTCTTGCAGGGCAGTGGGGGAGGTATTGAATGCCTTGGCTTCAACCTAAATTCTAATAGCTACAAGAAACAGGATTGATTTTGGCTCATCTCTAGAATTGAGGGCAATAAAAATCAGTGGTGTAATAGATGGATTTCTAAGGGAGGCGTGGTATTTTTTATTAAGATTGTAATTGAAGTAATCCCAGTAAAAAGGCACACCCTTGCTTCTATCCCTGTTATAGCGGATTTCACCACACTAGGTGAATCACACATTGGATGGCCTTCCCTTGTCCCGCTGCAGACTCGTTAGCCCCTTTGGACCACTTTATATCTTTTGATGTAACCTTGATCATCCCCAAAAAACATTATAATATTGATATACGCGGCTTTTTCCCAGATAACCGCGTACATACGCGGATATTCCCTCGATAGTCGCGTACA
>LPNX010567289.1:0-68545 GCA_001517045.1 Pseudotsuga menziesii
ATTCATGAATGATATTTATATGAAAAAAATATGTTAGTTATGCATATAAATTAAATTCAGTTTTGTTTGATTTTATTTACAAGTTCAAGACAAATAAATGTCAAAGGACAATAAATTTTTGGGAATTTACAATGAATCTTAGTCACATCATTCTAGAGTTATTTTATTAATTTTATTTATAGTCAATTTAGAAAAGTAACTCAACCATGGTTATTTATATTGTGCATAAAAAGTAGTGTAGGAGGTGAGTTGTCATATATACCTACCCCATAAAACCCCTAACTCATAATATTTTAATATATCTTATATTTTTGTAGTACATCTCTTAGGAGGCCCATTTTTTACCTCAAATTCTCTCTAATGTGATTGTTGATCCTAATTTTTGAAACCTGTAGTCTGCCACTTGTTCCTCCTTTCACAGCCGGAACATATCAAGATCAATCTTCTGGAAATGCTCTGCCACCAAGTTCTGATTCCACGTCTTATCATTGTTTCTCAAGGCTCAAAGATAACACTTTATAGCTGTATCAAACATTTGTAGGTGATCACTATCATAGCAATTTCCAATAGCAATCCACATCCGAGCATTATCAGGCCGCATATAAGTAGCTTATCGATAATAATAAAGTGAATAATAAGGCATGGCTAAAATTTCATAGGTTTTCCCCAATCCATACCAAGCACAATAATCCCCGGGATTTATATCAACAACTCTATAGTAGGTATCAATTGCAGATGGAGTATTTTTTATTTCAACATACTCATGTCCCATTAATGTCCATGCTGAATAGTATTTTTTGTTTAATTTCAATGCTCGCTTGAAATAGAGAACATCCATTTCATGTTAAGCTTTCAGACTATAATAATTTCCAATAATGCAGCAAGATTCAAGCCTATATTTATCTATAGAAAATACTCTATGTGCAAAGAGGCTCAATGAAGCAAAGGACTCTTTCACCTACAATATATTCGAAAAAAAAAATTCCATTCCATCTATACGATTGGGATCATGGCGTATCATATCATAATATAATTTTTCAGCTTGGTCATGTTTCGAGGAGGATTCCACAAATATTCATGACGAGCAAGAACAATCTTGCTTTATCACCACTCTCCACCGTATTATATTTGTGCATAGGAAAAATAGCATTGATATGCAGCCATGGTGAGCTCTGTCTCCTTGGCTCTTATATTTGACATTGCATTGATGATAATAAAGCTTTGGTTATGACCTGGTTTTAGAACTTGAAAGTTGGGCTCAACGACGCAAATATCCTCATGGCTCTCCATGTAGATGTTGCCTTAACTCCTGTGTTTGATATTTGACATAAATTTGATGTTGGAAATGAAGTCTCTTTAGACTTGTAATGTTAAGAGATACATCACATATATCATGTTGACACTGGAACAATCATGAAATTTTTATGGCTTTGAAATATGGAGTCTCTCACTACATACACACTGCTAGAACATATAAAATTTACTGGAGCAGACTTGGTGATAACATCTGGCTTCGTTTGGGGATGGCATGCTCCCTATGAGCTGTCAAGAACAAGTAGACTAAGTGCCTTTTCCATTGGGCTGGAGTCTTCATGCTGCTGCAAACCCATAGCCTACAAAATAAATATTTCAATCTATTTTGTTGTATATCAAATGCCAAATTAATCATGCTCTGTACCATTGCTCCACTAGACTAGAACCTTATTCAATTAGGCCATCAGAACTACCTAACACCATAACAAGCTGAATACCCCAAAAAAAAAGAACCTGCATGCTGAACTGCTGAGAAAGGAACCACAAACTAAAAACAATATGCTTAGGAATGAGAGATTATTTATGCACACTCCTATTTAAGCAATCAAAAACTTCTTTTCCAATATAGGAAAACTTCTAATATAACCAATCCAGAAGTTTATCAATTAGCTAGATTTGCTTCCATCTCTGAGCATACAAAAGACTAAAAAAACTTGAAAGCACAAAAACATACGATCCAAGAAACCATACCCACAGATTTGAAATTTTGTGCTTAAAAGATGAAGGACGCATTTCTTATCACTTTGCTTTGCTTCCATGTAACTTGCTACAAGGTCATAGAAATTGTTAGAAGAAGCAAATCAAGAACAGGTAACTACCACATCTTCTTGTTTATGTGGAATCACTGCTTCATTGATGACATCAAAATTATTTTCTTGGACTATTGGAGATGAAAAAAAAGAAAATTGAAAATTACATCCTTGGTCTCTGAAATATCCAACTGAGACAACTACATTTGGTTTAATATTTCTGTGAATTTCTTTTTCTAGAATAGAGGATATGGGATTTCTGCTTTCCGAAGATTGCTCTCAAAAAGACATACTATGCATTGATTTTGTGACCCAACGTCATCACTCTCACTCTCCTCGTAGATGTCATACATAGGTTCGTTGCTGAAGACTTTTGTAAATATTGATTCAAAAGGCCGTTCTTCCAATTCATCTGAGTATTCATCATATATAGGCTCACTGCTTAAAATTTCAATAGGTGCTGAAACATAAATCTTTTCCTCTCCATTATTGCTCTTTTCAAATTGCTCAAGAATGGAAATCAATGGCTCTTCAAACTGCTTTTCGACCTTTGATGCATGAGAAAGTATAGTGGACAAATCTAACTTCTCATCATTTCCCTTAATACCTAGGTTAGATTCTTGTTCATGATAGAAAGGCTAATTTGAAAAAGAATTAGCATGATATTCCTCATTATTATCATCTTTTTCATCTAAATTTGAAGTGACGGGTACATAAGGAGAAAGAAAATCCTCGTGCTGTAAAACAGATTTATAAAAAAATACAACATACAATAAATTATCTTCTTCCTCCCCATCCTTATCATCTGGATGATCTGAATTTAAAGTAGTAGGTATATCTAGAGCATTTTCAGTTACATTATCATGGATTTCACCATCAATTATGAGTTGTGAATCTTCCTCAGAAGTAGCAATAGAAAAGATTTCATCCTCATCATACAATTCATACTCCTCACAACAATTTTCAAATAAAAACTCATATGAAAAGTACCTTTTACAGTGCTCATGGAATACTGTGTGGAAATCCTTCAAGGATGAAATGCTGGAAGGAGGCAATAAGAAATACCATTCACATGCATCACCATCCAATATCCAATAAAAGGTAGTGGAGAATCCTCCTACAAATTGACTCTGGAAAGTCTATGAAAATGAAAGATGTCCTATTTGTACCAGGACTAAAGAAGAACACTCTCTCCATCTCTGCATTAGATGCAAAAGGTATAAGAGTTGCATTTATAGATGGCCAAGTCATCATGTGGCCAAAAGGAAAGACTATTGACGATGCAGTAGTAATTGGAGAACAAGAGGGAGGACTATACATATTAAAGGGCCAACCAGAACAAGCTTTGGTTCATGACTCAGTAGAACCCAATGAACTTTGGCATAGAAGGGTTGCACATGTGCACTATAGGGCACTACCACTTGCAAGAAAAGTTGTTGAAGGTCTTCCAGAAATAAAAGAAAACATGAAGGAGTATGCAAGGGACGTGCGAAAGGAAAGAACACAAAGAAGACATTTGCAAGTAGCGAAATCAAGGCTAAAGGAATCTTGGAAATCATTCACTCCGATATGTATGCAGTCCGATGTCATCCAGTTCATTAAGCGGGTATGTATACTATGTTTCTTTCATTAATTATTTTTCTAGGAAGACATGGATATACTTGATGAAGAATAAATATGAATTATTCAATAAGTTCAAGGAATTCAAATCCTTGATTGAAAACTATACAGAGAAGAAGATCAATATTTTCCGTTCAGACAATGGCGGAGAATTCACATCAAATGAATTCAAGGAATTATGCTAAGATTCAGGGATTAAGAGGGATTTGACCACTCCATATAATCCACAACAGAATGGGGTTGCAGAAAGAAAGAATAGAACGATCATGGAAGCTACAAGGGCAATGCTTCATGATCAAGATATTCCCATGCATCTATGGGAAGAAGCAGCTAGAACAGTTGTGTATGTACAGAACCGTACTCTACATAGAGTACTCGAGAACAAGACACCTGAAGAATTATTTTTTTGGCAAGAAACCAAAATTCAGTCATCTCAGAATATTTGGTTGTCTAGTGTACATACACATTCCAAAAGAAAAGAGGACAAAGTTATATCCTTCAAGAAGAAAGGGTATATTTGTGGGATACTCTGAAAGCTCGAAGGCTTATAGAATATACTTCTCAATATTCAAGAAGATCGACATCAGCAGGGACGTAACATTTGATGAAGACTCAGCTTACAAAAAATCTAGAAAGATACCTGCTGAAGAACCTATAGAAATAGAAGTACCCACAATTCATGACACAACCATGAATGAAGCAATTCCAGAAGAAGATTGAGAAATAGAAGAACCTCAAGAACATGTATATCCACCTCAGGAAAAGAATCCTCATAAGAGGAAACTTGCTTGGGTACGAGAAGCTATCCAAGGTGTAGAAAGATATGGGGCTCCAAAAGAGATACATAGTTAAAGGAAAAGAACCAAATCATGCTCCGGTTATGTAGCCCTATTATGTGATTTCATTGATAAAGAACCTTCCAACTATGACGAAGCGGCAGAAAAGAAAGAATGGAAGGATGCTATGATCAAAGAGTATCAATCGATCATGAAGAATGATGTTTGGGATGTTGTCCCAAGACCAGAGGGGAAGTCTGTTGTGACTTCCAAATGGATCTATAAGATCAATCATGCTGTAGATGGTAGCATAGAGAAATATAAAGCAAGATTTGTGGCTCATGGTTTCTCCTAGAATGAAGGAATAGATTATGAAGAAACTTTTTCTCCTTTATCCAAATATACTTCCATCAGATCAGTACTTGCTTTAGCTGCAGTAATGAAGTGGAAAGTACACCAGATGGATTTCAAGACAACTTTCTTAAATGGTGTAGTAAAGGAGGAAGTATATGTGGAGCAGCCACTCGGTTTTGGGACACATGACATAGAGACTCATGCGTGTAAGTTAAAGAAAGACCTGTACAGTTTGAAACAGGCACCCCAGACTTGGTACGATAGAATTGAAAGCTTCCTATCCAGTTTTGGCTTTACCAAGAGTAAAGTGGATTCTTGAACCTTTACTACAAGGTTGAAGAAGGGAACCCAGTGATACTCTTAATGTATGTAGATGATCTATTTGTAACAGGTGAGTATGGGTTGATTGCTAATACAAAGAGGAAGCTTGATGTCGAGTTCAAAATGAAGGAATTGGGTATGATGCATGATTTTCTAGGCATGGAGATGTGGCAGAATGCAGAGGGAATTTCCCTGGGACAAGGGAAGTATGCAGTAGAGATCCTGAAGAGGTTCAGGATGATGGACTGCAAATCCATGACCACACTTATGGCATTGAACCTAAAGCTATTGAGTGATGCTTCATCATAAGTGGTTGATGCTATGATGTATCGTCAGATGATTGGGTCCTTGATGTAGCTGATGAATACGAGACCAGATATTTGCTTTGCTGTGAACACATTGAGCTAGTTCCTGATGGATCCGAGACATGTTCACTTGATTGTTGCAAAGCATATTTTGAGGTACCTAAAGGGTACAGTTGATTATGGGCTTAAGTATGAGGCAAATCAAAAGATTAAATTGGAAGGTTAGGTAGATTTAGATTGGGCAAGCAGTGCCATTGATAGAAAGAGCACTTCAAGGTGTTGGTTCAGTATGGGATCAGGTGTGATCTCTTGGTTTAGCAGGAAGCAATCCTGTGTGGAACTGAGTACAGCCGAAGCAGAGGATGTTGCAGCTTATTCAGGTAGTTGTGAGGTAGTGTGGCCGAGAAAGCTACTGTTTGATTTATTTGATCTGTAGATGGATGCTACTTGTATATATTGCGACAACCAAAATTGTGTGAAGCTATCAGATAACCCAGTGTTCCATGACAAGTCAAAGCATATCGAGATCAAGTATCACTATATCAGGAATATGGTGCAGAGAGGAACAGTGAAGCTCCAATATGTTGCGACTAACAAGCATATAGCTGATGTACTGACCAAACCATTAGCTAGAGTAAAGTTTGAGTACTTCAGGGAGAAACTTGGTGTTCTCCAGATCGAGGTTGCCTCCAAAGGGAATTGATGTGTCTGTTGGCCTTTCTGACATGGTGGAAGGCTGAGCTTGACATGGTCAGATGTAAGAGCAGAGATGCCTTGATGTGATTGTGGGTTGTGTTACCACATGATCAGTGCAGAGATATTTTGAGGTGATTGTGAAATGTGTTCCCACATGATCAGTGCAGATCCATTCTGATTTGATTGAGGGATATGTTCCATCATCACGTTTTTTTCAGGTATTTCTTGTTTTTGGGTTAGTGGGGTTAGACAAAAGTATGCCGAGTGGGTACTCGTTGGATGCAGAATTTAATTCCACATCCAGCGAGCTCTCCCGATCGAAATTTGAGTAAAAACACGGGGAGATATGTCGAAAATACAAACCAAAAAGTATTTTTTTTCTTTTCTTCCTCCAAAATTAATAAATATTATTTTATTATTTTAACTATTATTTTATTAATTTTTTTTAGGAGGCCCATTTTGAGTTGAAATTTCCTCTAATGTTATGTTACATTCTCACATTCATTTTTATTTTTAACATCCTTAAAACCCAACAACTTTGTGGCACATTTCAACTTTTTGTGTTTTATCGATCCATGTAGGATTTGATCTTGTGTAATCACTTATTGTTATTCAAAGTACAACTTGATTATGTTGCTAACATGCTCTCTGATTGTGCGATCAAGGGTCGGTTTCCCGAACTCTTCTTGAGTGGCATCATCTAACCCTCTTAAACAATTAGTAGCCATTCCAACGTCATTGAAGCTCCCAATTACTCTTGAGAAATCAGAGGTTGCACGATCCTGTGATGACTAGCCAGGATCTAGCAATAAATAAATACAAACTCAAAAATAAATACAAGCTCTTGGAATAAATACAAATAAATGCAAGCTCAAGAATAACATTTTATCTTACTTATCATATTGTAGTAACTGGAGATGAATATGGACCCCAGTTTAAATCATCTTTCTAATGGTTCAAATTTAGTCACTCAACCACCAAGGTTGTCTCAGGCTTAAGTATTGAGGAAGTACTCCTCACTTTACGGCATAGGTAAAACTACTAACCGCTTGGCCACAAATGATAGCTCTTTTGTTTTATTCACAGGTGAGAATCTAGTCAATCCAGTAGGGGTCGTTTCCCTTTTCGCTTGGAAGGACCTCTCAATGGCTAGCTACTTCAGGGTTCCTATGGTACTCCTCATAATGAGTTTTAGGGAAAATTCCAAGTACTTCCATAGTTGTTGCGGATGAGACTTATGTCTCAAATTGGATGTTATTAAGTAAAATATGAACTACTCTACCTTACCTTAAGTAAATTGTAATGTGATTGTAATTGTAATTATGATTCTAATTGTAATTGTTGATTTTCTTTGAGATCATCATTGTTATCAATGCTTAAAGCCATATGATTCTATTATCATAATGTAATTATCAATGCTTATCATCAATGTAATTATCTATTGTCAATGCTTAAATCCGTGTAATTATCATCATTATCATAATGTAATGTAAAATTGTATTTGTATTTACTCTACCTTACTGTCCTATTAACGTAAGGTCGGTGCTTATGCACGTTAATGTGATTATAATTGTAATGTGATTGTGATTGTAATTGTAATTGTTGATTTTCTTTGAGATCATCATTGTCGTCAATGCTTAAAGCCATATGATTCCTAGTCATTTGTACATGATTGTAATGTAATGCAATTGTAATTATAAAATTGTTTAATGTAATTGTAATTGTAATTTGTAATTATCATCATTATCATAATGTATTGTAAAATTGTAATTTGAACACTATGAAAATGCTCACATATGAATATGAATTTAAAATCATATTAAAATCAATGAAAGGAGAGATAATGCTATAGAAAAGATGAAGAAAATAAGTGCAATGATAAGGCTATATATGCATATTCATTTATAACTAGATATTATGCTAGAATATTATGCACTAGATATAATTATATATATTCATCAACCATTTTCCAATTTCATTGGACAACTCTAGAACTACTCATACTATAATACACTTACTTTGTATATATGTTTAATTTAGTGTAGTGGTCAAACCTTTTTTTCAATTCTTTCACAACACATACCATTATTTCACATGTACACATAAGTGATTTTAGAAGGTTGTATATATACATGCACATACAATGTATATAAGTTTATGAATTAATTACAAAATTATAATTAAATTCTAAACAATTTAACATATATATATATATATATTATGAATTAGAACACCATGAAATTGAACATATGAATATGCAATTTATGAAATTATATGAATATGTGAATATATGAAATTATACAATTTACATACTATTATGAATTTACATATATATGAATTCATACATGCACGTGTACAATGTATATAAGTTTATGAATTAATTACAAAATTATAATTAAATTCTAAATAATTTAACATGTATAAATATAAAATTATGAACTAGAACAGTATGAAATTGAATATATAAGAATATGCAATATGAAATTAAATATGAATATGTGAATATGAAATTACAATTTACATACAATTATGAATACACACACACATATGAATTCATACATGCACATAAGTTTTTGAATTAATTACAAAATTATATTTACATTCTAAACAATTTAACATATATATATATATATATATTATGAACTAGAACACTATGAAATTGAATATATTATGCAATATGAATATACAAATATGAAATTATATGAACTAGATCACTAGGAAAATGAAATTAAATATTTATGAATATGAAATTACATAAATTAAAAATAAATTATACCAATATTGTTAGAAATGACTGTTAATTCTCCAAGTATAGGTTGATTTGTAACTTCTTCTCTTCTCAGGATTGCTCTGTTTTCCCTCTTTCTCTCTCTATCTTTCTCTCTTATTTCATCGGTTTTGCTTTGATTCCTAGAAGATATTTTACTTCAACGCTTTTTGATCCCCATTGTAATCAAGATCAAAAATCCAAATTCATACCTACAACAACATATAAACACAATACACAATTGTTTCAAATAGGATAGTCAACTACGAAAGATAAAATTAGTAACATGTTTATGTTTTATGTTTATATAGAATTTTGTTTAGGAATTCGGGTGGGAAATGAGGTTAGGAAGGTGGTTGGAATGACATTAATTCCATCAATGCCTAAGTCTATTCCCAAAAAATTTTGTATGATTAAAAAAATAAACCCGGACCTCGATCGAGGTTTCATCAGAAGCTTGATCGAGGGTTTATCAAACCCTCGATCGAGGGTTTAGTTAAACCCTCTATCGATCTTTCGATAAAACCTCAATTGAGGTATTTAAATACCTCGATCGAAGGCCTGAAAAACAGAGATTTATCCCTCTTACAGGAAAATCAATGTTTCTCTGTGTCTTCTAGAGGTGTAAACCCTGTCCTTCATGGCACACAACTGACTGGAGTTCATACCAATATATTCGTCACCGAATCCTCTATCCATTAAGATATCATGCATGCGTTTCTTCATTCATATGGTTTTTTTTTAATTAGTTCTACAACTTACACTTAGAAAACCAGAGAACAACTTCGAAGCAGCTCAAAGAAAAATCCACAGGGTAAAATATACACATTCAAAAATTTCTTAAAAATACATAGCCCACACATCGACATGTCCTCTTCAAAAGGGTATCTTTTGTTTTTCAATTTTTCAAAATAGTGAAAAAAACACTGGGATGGACACACATGTGTATAAAATGACACTGAAATTAGATGTGGTCACTTTCGAAAAATAATAAATAATTGTATATTGCAAAATAAATTAACAAAAACATATGCATACCATAGTGCATTTTGTGTAGATCAATATATATATATATATATATATATATATATTAATTTAAGATTGAATTATTGGGGTTGGACAGGAGCCACTTATTAATTTCTTCAAATTTTTAAGGTCACACAGTTCATTAAATGCAAAATTTCACACATTAAATGACATCGGAATATTTTAAAAAAAATATCATTGGGAAGCTAAGATAATATTCTACAATTTGTTTTTTAACCGCAAATCAAAATTCAGATGGCATATATGCATTTTGAGGGCTTCTATCTAGCACATGAGTAAAAAATCATGTTTTCATTACCAAATTTGGCCAAAAAGTGTTACCCACCTTTATGGAATTACCCAAAGAGAAATGTGTAAGCACATTGATGTAACACTTCGCTTATTGTTATATTTTTATCAATTTTATATTATTATCTCAGGATCTTATCTGAGAGAATAACATGCACAACAATAATCACAAGAGACAAGAGACACAAAGAATTTTCCTCGGGAAAACCATAAAGGAGAAAACCCCGCAACTTCCTCAGAGATAGAATGAGCACCAATGGAAGCAGTAAAACCCAAAGACAGAAAAGATGATCTCCAATAGTTGTTCTCTCTCTCACTTGAGAGAGCTTCTCCTCTCTCACTCACGCGCCCCAGTTGAGTGAGTGTGTGTGTGTAATAAATAGAGAGGCTCACTCTCTATTTATATTCTTTCGTTCACTTAATATTTGACTATGTTATGTAGGCTCAAGTAATCTTAAATCAGTTATGTAGGCTCGAGTAACCACAACTAGGGTACTAATGACCCGACTTACATTAACTCACCAGGGTTTACTTCTCTAGGAGAGTCTAACAACCCTAGTGCCCCACAACTACAAGGACTTTAACCCTTGATCAATTTTTCAAAACAGTGAAAAAAACACTGGGATGGACATACATCTGTATAAAATGACGCTGAAATCAGATGTGGTCACTTTCGAAAAATAATAAATAATTGTATATTGCAAAATAAATTAACAAAAACATATGCATACCATAGTGCATTTTGTGTAGATCAATATATATATATATATATATATATATATATTAATTTAAGATTGAATTATTGGGGTTGGACAGGAGCCACTTATTAATTTCTTCAAATTTTTAAGGTCACACAGTTCATTAAATGCAAAATTTCACTCATTAAATGACATCAGAATATTTTTAAAAAAATATCATTGGGAAGCCAACATAATATTCTACAATTTGTTTTTTAATTGCAAGTCGAAATTCAGATGGCATATATGCGTTTTGAGGGCTTCTATCTAGCACATGAGTAAAAAATCATGTTTTCATCACCAAATTTGGCCAAAAAGTGTTACCCACCTTTATGGAATCACCCAGAGAGAAATGTTTAAGCACATTGATGTAACACTTCGCTTATTGTTATATTTTTATCAATTTTACATTATTATCTCGGGATCTTATCTAAGAGAATAACATGCACAACATTAATCACAAGAGACAACAGACACAAAGAATTTTCCTCGGGAAAACCATAAAGGAGAAAACCCCGCAACTTCCTCAGAGATAGAATGAGCACCAATGGAAGCAGTAAAACCCAAAGATAGAAAAGATGATCTCTAATAGTTGTTCTCTCTCTCACTTGAGAGAGCTTCTCCTCTCTCACTCACGCACCCCAATTGAGTGAGTGTGTGCGTGTAATAAATAGAGAGGCTCACTCTCTATTTATATTCTTTCGTTCACTTAATATTTGACTATGTTATGTAGGCTTGAGTAATCCTAACTCAGTTATGTAGGCTCGAGTAACCACAACTAGGGTACTAATGACCCAACTTACATTAACTCACAAGGTTTGACTTCTCTAGGAGAGTCTAACAACCCTAGTGCCCCACAACTACAAGGACTTTAACCCTTGATCAATAAGGAGGGTTACCCTCTATGACTTTACATGACTTGTTTATATTACCAATACTTCCCGATAGGAACGTTGGGGTACAATACATAAGATATACAAGTGATTACATTCCAAAGTTACAAATACATAAACACTCCCTCTTAACTAGGAAGGTATTCTCTTGACACAATTCATCAGCACAAGTCTTCTTCGATGGATCATCATCAAAGCTAGATCATAATTGGATCATCATGAAAGATGGATCATCACTGGCTCATCATCAAATATGGATCATCAATGGATCATCATCAAACCTGGATAATCATTGGGTCATCATCATCAAACCTGGATCATCACTAGATCATCATAAAATCTGGATCATCATTGGATCATCATCATCATCATTGCTTCCACTATCTCTATCAAATGGTGCTATCTCTTCATTATTATTATCACAGGAAGTTCTACAGAGCCAACCCTTTTTCATGCTAGTTGTAGGCCAACCCTTTTTACATCTGACCATGGAAGGCCCCGCCTACCACCATGTCAGAAGGGCACAACACTTACATCTGACCATGGGAGGCCCTGCCTACCACCATGTCAGAATGGCTCTGCACTTACATCCTTCGACATGGTATCTACCATCCGAAGAAAGGACCAGCACTTACATATTACCATGGGAGGCCCCGCCTACCACCATGTTAGAAGGGCTCACGGACTCATCACTTCCTCTTAGAAGGAACCTCGAGCTGGACAACACCAAGCTTCTCCCTAAAGTACTCAAACTTCACTCTGGCCATTTCTACCATAGAATCACATTAGGGCTGATTACGTCCAAGGATAACCTGAAAGCTTCACGAAGACCGATTACTTCCGAGGACAACCTACATGACCGTTTACGTCTAAGCCACCTACGAGTTTCACCAGAATTTTATGCTCAAACAACCTATCTCGCTGGCTATGCTAGAACTCCCTCTTTCGAGAGATATCGATATGGATCACATACTGGAGCTTCACTTATCCTTTATCGGCTATTCTCAGTGCCATGCAGGACTCCTTCCTGCTAAACCAAGAGATCATACCTGATCTCATACTAAAGCAACACCCTGAAGTGCTCTTCCTATCAATGGAACTATCTGCCCAATAGAAATCCATATAACCCTCCGGGTTAATCTTCTTATTCGTATCATACTTGAGCCCATAATAAATTGTACCCTTTAGGTACCTCAGAATATGCTTTGTAGCAATCAGGTGACTATTTCTCAATGTGTTCACAACACAGAAAATTTCTGGTCTCGTATTCATCTGGTACATCAATGACCCAATCATCTGACGATACATCATAGCATCAATCGACTCTGATGAAGCAACACTCAATAGCTTCAGGTTTGATGCCATAGGTGTGTTCATGTCCTTCCAGTCCATCATCATGAACCTCTATAGGATCTCTACTGCATACTTCCCTTGTCCCAAGGAGATTCCATCCGCATTCGACCACACCTCTATGCCTAGAAAGTAATGCATCATATCGAAGTCCTTCATCTCAAACTCGGCAGCAAGTCTCCTTCTTGAAACTTTAATGAGTTCCTCTTTTCCTCTTAGGAACAAGTCATCGACATGTAACAAGAGCATCACTAGTCTTCTGCCTTCAACCTTGAAGCAACGGTAAATCCTAGAGTCATCAGTAATCTATCCATCCTGTGGTACCATGTCGAACCTCATGATCTTCTGCAGTCACTCCCTCTAAAGTGGAGCATCATTATCCCTCTAGCTTTCATACTCTATGTATTATGTACTAGAGTGACAAGTAGCTTCCTCTGCTACTAATATTATATGTATCCATCTAGGGTCACTGGATACCAAGATCTTCTATCTTGAACCTTTTCAAAAGTTCTTCTCGCACCCATATGTGATCTTGTCCTTTTCTATAGGATTTCATCTTTGACCTTGTAGCAAAGGTTAATATCTTCATCACTCTAGGTGATATTCAAGCTCCTCATGTATGTGTTATCCCATGGGTGTATTCTGAGCTCGTACAAGTCCTTCTTTAATTTGCACACATGAGTCTGCTTGTCATGTGTCTTAACTTCCAATGGCTGCAAATGTATCTTCGTAGTTTATGCCTTCTTTCCATGAGAAGCCTCGTGCTACGAATCTTTCCTTGTATCCCACGATGTTTCCATCTACTGCATGCTAGATCTTGTAGATCCATATGGAATACATTAGAGACTTCCCTTCAGGTCTTGATATTGCATCCTAGACATAATTCTTCTTGAACTAGTACTCTCCTTCCCTTTCTTTTTGGCTACTTCTTCATAGCTGGAAGGCTCTGCATCAATGATGTCACTCAACAGTGTCACATAACTACACTGTGTCTGAGGCCTCTTTAATTCTTTGAAACTATCGTCATATTCTTCTTTATCTTGGATTATTTCTTGAACTATTGTCACTTGTTCTTCGAAACAAGTCTCATCTTTCTTTTCTTGTAGGTGATTGTACGCGATCTTTCCTACAAGTCAAATGCATTTGTATCGTTAGAAACATTTCATAAGGCATATTCATAATGAAAATTTCTTATGCATAAATATATGACCATGCAACTATTTTAGCCAATATAACATTCATCCATATCTCACGAAAACTTTCTAGATGCCTTCCATCTCTACCGGGACAACTTTGAGATTGTGCACTAATCCAATATCTCAGCAAAGAGGTTTCATTCTAGATAAGTAGCAATGGAGGGTTGTATAGCACCATGATCTACTTACCCATCACATGCATATTAGTAGTATACTGTCATTAATGCAAACATTCTATCATGCATAATACATCAATTGAATAAATGCATAACAAAACAATATTATGAAATGACAATTGAATACTTATCTTTATTTGTTTCATGGGTAGATTCCTTCTTTCAGCTTCATCATCTTCTTCATTCATAACAGCATCATTTCTTATCCAAATACTTAAGATGGATAAGAGGTTCTTCAAGAATTGAGTTCTTCATATTCCTCGTCATTTGAGGTATCTTCTTTGAATCGTGAAATCTTGATCTTTAGTTGCTCCCATCTTCTTTTCTCTTATTATGAGTCAAGCTTCTTTTTGTGTGTGCTCTTCCTAGAGTTTGTTGAAAGTAATCACTTCCTTCGGGCACACATTCCTCAAATGAATGAATCCCATGATCCTGGGAGACCATTCAAGGTGGTTATCACAATGTCTGCATTCTCTAATTCTTCATCCACTGGTTCCAGTTGTTCTTTGATTTGAGAGACCCTTGTAAAGTATGACTGTATGGTCTCTGCATTCTGGATCTTCACATTCTTCAACTGGTTTCTTAAATTCATTAGAGGAATTTTGATGTCTAAAATGGGCCTCCTAAGTAAAATCATAAAATAATAGTTAAAATAATAAAATAATAGTTAAAATAATAAAATAATATTTATTAATTTTGGAGGAAAAAAGAAAAAAACTACTTTTTGTGTTCGTATTTTCGACATATCTCCCTGTGTTTTTACTTAGATTTCGATCGAGAGAGATCCTTGGATGTGGAATTTGATTCCACATCCAAAGAGTATCCACACTGCATACTTTTGACGGACCTTTCTACCCCAAAAACAAGACATACCTGAAAAAAACGTGATGATGACATCATCATCACATTTTTTCAGGTATTTTTTGTTTTTGGGGTAGTGGGGTCCATCAAAAGTATGCATTGTGGGTACTCGTTGGATGCGGAATCAAATTATGCATACAACGAGCTCTCTTGATCAAAATTTGGGTAAAAACACAGGGAGATATGTCGAAAACACGAACAAAAAAAGTAGTTTTTTTATGACAAACATGTCAATTCAACCATTATGGTTGACTCATTTTATTGGAATTCTATTGGTTCTTGAATTCCAACTCACAAGAACATATTGTTGGTGCGTTTTCTTATAAGGCCCATTTTAGACCCCAAATTTCCTCTAATGCATCTTCCGATTTATGTTCTTCCCTTCAAATAGCTTGGTCAAGATATCAAACATCTCTTTAGGTGTCTTTAGGGAAGACACTTGTGGTATAAGGTGATCATTGATTAAATTAGCAATGATATTCTTGGCCTTGACCAATTTCTTCTTGTGTAAGGCTTTTAGCATCATCTCCCTATAGAACTGGAACCTCTCCACTTATGTAGGTGTCCAATTCATTTTCTTCAAAAAACAATAAAATCCTATACTTCCATGCTTGGAATTTGTCAGCTTCACTAAGCTTTTCATCAAGCTGGTGTGATAGGTCTTTTTCAAATGAGAACCTCAAATGTAAATAACAAAAGATTAGATCTTACTGATTTGGGTTGTTAGTCCTGTTTCCATATTTGGTTGATCTGGGGTTTGTCATAGAAACCCTTATTTTCAAAACTTGGAATATTTCAGATCTGATTGGATATAAATATGTGCCTCTTCAAGGTGAGATGTCCAATGTACTAATTTTCTGAAAATAGTGGAGGGAAGCTCCTAGAACAAGAAGCCCTAGTTTACCAATTTCTTCTGCAGAAATGGCTGATACTGTTTCTGTGGTATATATGAATGTAATGCTCCTTTGTGTTTGAATATTTGTACTGAGGTAACCTCGTCTGTCCTATTTCCAACACCATAGGTTTCACCAATTGGGACTTATGAGAGTTTTCCCATGGTGACTTATTTTAGGACTGTTCAGCATAGAGAACTTGTATGGACTACCAGGTGTCCCTGTTTCATCATTAGGGTCTGAAACATTTACCACGAAAAGTAACTTTTGTGCCCTAACTGTAACATCTTGTGAAATTTCATTTGGATCTTTGTATCCCGATATATAGCAATTCTCCCTAGGTGTCATGTTTAGCGATGAATCCTGGAAGAGGCTGGAACCCTGATTTGGAGGAAACATATCTCCCAGAATATAGCAACTTGGGGGCTAAAATTTTTACACATGGAACATTAGGATTTTATCTTCGACCTGTGAATATTTCGGCCCTTGAGACTTCTTCAATCCCATGATATAGCTAATGTACCAAAACTACCCGTTTTAGTATTTTAGGTTTTTTCAGGCCCGTGGTCAAATTATGGTTTGACTTTCCCGGAGTTTTACCCAACCAAAAATCTCGACCTTGGTCTCTAAATTTTGATTTTGATGAGCAGAGAAATCCTATGCTGGGCTCACTCAAAAATTCCTCTTATGTGAAATCCCCTAATTTCTCGCAGCAAAAATTGAAAATGCCCAGAAACAATTCCTTCTTCAACAAAAAGATGCACCCTTCAATGGAGAGTTAGCCTATCATCCTTTTGCTGATGGATTGTGGATAGAGAACCAAAAAGTAAGAATCCCTAGATTCTGCAGTTGTATAGTGTCTTCTTCTCAAGTTATCTCTGATACCATGTTAGATTTTTATCAATTTGACAATATTATCTTAGGATCTTATCTGACCGAATAACATGCACAACAATAATCACAAGAGACAAGAGACACAAAGAATTTTTCTCGTGGAAACCATAAAGGATAAAACCCCGCAACTTCCTCAGAGATAGAATGAGCGCCAATGGCAGTAGTAAAACCCAAAGACAGAAAATATGATCTCCAACAACTGTTCTCTCTCTCTCTCTCACTTGAGAGAGCTTCTCATCTCCCACTCATGCGCCCCAGTTGAGTGAGTGTGTGCGTGTAATAAATAGAGAGGCTCACTCTCTATTTATATTCTTTCGTTCACTTAATATTTGACTCTGTTATGTAGGCCCGAGTAACCACAACTAGGGTATTAATGACCTGACTTACATTAACTCACCAGGGTTGACTTCTCTAGGAGATTCTAACAACCCTAGTGCCCCACAACTGCGGGGACTTTAACCCTTGATCAATAAGGAGGGTTACCCTCTATGGATTTACATGACTTTTTTACATTACTGATACTTCCCGATAGGAACATTGGGGTACAACACATAAGATATACAAGTGAATACATTCCGAAGTTACAAATACATAAACACTTATGTGTAGTTGTACTCTTACATTTAAGAGCATCTATATTGATCCGGTGATTCTTTCCCTTTTCCAAAGCCATGAATAAATTGTCCATATACCATTCTTCTAAAATGCAAATAACAATGTTGGGGTCGACCCTCCTCTGTTAATCCTTTCAAATATGATAATATATAAATATGATATCCATAAACAAACAACTAGAGTGCACAAGGGCTCGACCCTTCATCTAATATAGAGTATACAAATTGGATCTAGAAAGGACACATCCATGTTGGCATCTCCAGAAGAGTCCAACCACGGGTTTAAGAGACTGTGTGGCTATCAAGATTCAATTTGTCACTCTAATTAAACAAAACATAAACAATTAAATACAAAATAAACCCACTTACAGGTTATGGTCATATTGTAAATAAATGGCTTGTGGTTTCTTTTTTACTGCCTCCATACCAAGAACATTCTATTAACCTAGGAATGTGCATGAACGTAAAACAGAGCTTGGCATGGACCAAAGAACTAGTTGTGTGGAAAAGGATTTTAATTAAAGCACGTAAAAAAACAGAACTCGGTGTGAAAAATATTTTCCTCCCAAAAAATTCAACTCAAAGGGAGAGGAAAAATAACATCTCTTTTCTTTTTCAAGGCCTGCCCCTACCTCCTTATTTTTGACATTTATTCCACTGACCTTCCCATTGGTGAGGATCAACCCCCTTAATATGAACCCTAACTGTGAACACAATTACTTACCATGATTTAACTGTGCTCAGGTGCATGATGGGGAAAACAATTCAATTGAATGAATTGAGTACTGTTATGGAGGAATCATAATAATAATAAGAAAAGAAGGAAAAACACTACACACACACACACACACACACACATACAATATGCATGAATTCAAACCAATATCTGTTACTTCATTACTGCATTACTGCTCTATTACTCGTGTATATTACAATAATGTACATGCTTAAATAGAGTGTTGATAACACTTTGGTAGTAGTCCCATTACGTTTAGTTGTAAGAGAAGATGGAATGGTTCCATAAGTTCAACTGTTACAGATGACTGGAAGACAGAGAAACAATTTGTTGTAGTTCATCAATCGTCGATCGATGATGCATGTCGAGATGTTGAATCTGTCGAAGTCAGTTTTGAACCTATCGAGGTGTGGAACTAGTCGAAGTCGATGCTAAACATGTCGAGGTCAAAGTAGATGTTGAACTTATAAAATTTGAAGTCGATGTTAAACCTGTCGTCTCCGACAAACAATGCAAATTGTTGGGTGGATCATACCTCCTTCCCTAAGAAACAATGGTCCCTATTGTTTGCTCGTATATATGAGGAAAATTGTTGGTTAGTTCAGTAGCAAAGTACCATTTTCCTTGTACTGGGAGTTGTCCGGCTTTAGCCACCTGAAAAAAGGGAATTGCATTCATTTTTGTATGGCGTATTTGTCGTCCCACAATTATGTTGCAAAGAAGAGGCTCTTGAACATATGGATGGATGTCTTCGGGTTCTTTTTTCTGCAAGTCGTTTTGTTCCAATAGTGGTGCATGTTGAGCTCAGAGTAGATCCACATTAAATAATGGATGCAGACCCTAGCATGAAGGAATGCTGAGATGAAATTTTTTTTCTCCAATATGCTTAAGAATAATGTATGGACCATAACACAAAGGCTTTGGCTTCCTGTATGGACCAGTGAAGCGTTCCTTCTTGAGATGAAACCAGACCTGGCCCCAATTTGAGATAAATGAGGAATGCAAGGCTTATAGTGCCGAGACTTAGATTTTTCATTAGCTCGTTGTAACATTTCACTTTCTTATTTCTGGATTTTGTATATTTGATCTCGAAACTTCAATTCTTTTTCAACTTCTTGTCAGTCAAATTTGGTGTTGTTCAACTGCGCTGATGAGATAATAAAGTGAATGGGCTCTAAGGGTTGAAATACATAACATATATCAAATGGAATATTTCCCATAGAGTTGTTCTGAGCATGATTTTAAATTTGTAGTATACATGGGAAACTTGCATCCCATGTCTGACGATGCTTGTGGTTGTACATGCGGAGCATTTGTACTACCAAGTGATTCACAACTTTTGTCTGTTCATTTGTATCGAGATGTAAAATTGTTGATAAGGAGAGTCTTGTATATAGTTGTTACCAGAGATTCTTCCAAAATATGCGGAAAAATATGGAATCTCTATCGAAAATGATGCTCATCAATAAGCTATAATGTTTCTATACATGTTCGAAGAAGAGCTGAGCAATCTGTTGCACTATTGAGTCTTCTTGCATGGAATTAGAATGACCATCTTAGAAAACTTGTCGACTACTACAAATATCACATCATGCTGATTTTTGGTAGTAGGATATCCCATTAAGTAATCCATAGCAATAGATTCTCATGGTCGACTAGGAACCAACAAAGGCGTGTGCAATCCTTGTTGTTGATGCAACGATTTAGCAATGGTACAAACCACACATGATCAAATGTACCTGTTTGCGTCATATTTAAGTGAAGTCCAATAGAAATACTTTTGGAGGTTTGCATTACTCTTCGCTGCTCCAAATTGTCCCACAAAATTGTTATAGTGTGTGCCCCAAATGAGGTTTTGTCGATGCTCACTTATCAGTACACAAAGTTCTCCAAGATTGTATAGAAAGGTATGTTTCAGGAAATAGTTGGTAGTGGACAACAGGTCGGTTTGAAGCTATCGATAAATTGCAAAAAAGTCATAGTATGCCGAATACATTTGAGGCCAAGTAGTGGTATCATAGCCCTCCATACTCATCACTGTAAAAATGAGAGTAATGGGTGATCGACTCAGACAATCAACTGTGACATTGACTTTACCTTTATAATACTTAATTACCAACTGAATTGTTGCAGGTAATTAATCCAATTGATTTTTCGAGGTGTTTGTAACTTTGATTAGGACAGGACGAACTATAAAGGTTTGTGTTCAGTAAGAATGACCGTCTCCTTGTCAGGAATTGAATGTCTCCATTGCTTAAGGGATTTCAATTGCATAGAAATCCTTTTCATATGTTGAATACCTTATCACAGTGTCATTAAAAGTTTTGGAATGAAAAGCGACTGGGTGACCCGATTGAGTGATCATCGCTCCTAAAGCATATTTTGATGTGTCTGTCTCAATCTCAAAATTCTCATGCAAATCAGGTAACACAAGTATTGGTGATTTACAGAGATTTTGTTTGAGCTTCTCAAAATCTTCTTGTTGTGTCGATGTCCATTTGAAGACATTTTTTCCATTTCCCTTAGTCAATTTATTCAAAGGCTAGGCTATATGACTAAAGCCAAGTATGAATTGTCGATAAAAATGATCCAAACTAGGAAAAACTCTTAGTTCATGAATGTTTTGAGGAATGGGACACTCTTTGAGGATTTATACTTTGTTTGGATTAACGTGAATTCCTGCAGATTCGATTGCATACCCAAAATATTTGATGATGTTCATTGCAATTGAACATTTTCCCATGCTCAAATAGAGTCAATGTTGTTGAAGAGTGTTGAGGACTTGTTGAAGTTGTTAGACATGTTCTTCCATGATTGATTGAAATTCAATATATCGTCTAGATAGACAATGACACACGTACTAATGAAAGGTTGAATAATTTCATCCATATATCGCATGAAGGTCGCGGGTGCATTGGTTAATCCAAAAGGAATGAATAACCATTCAAACAATCCTTCCTTGTTTTTGAAAGTAGTTTTCCATACATCAATGGGATCGATCAAAATTTGATGATATCCTAATTTGAGTTCGAGATTAGTAAGTAATTTAGCACCTTTTATACAATCAATTAGTTCATCTATCCTTAGAAGAGGGCATCTATTCTTCACCAAATTCTTGTTGAGATCCACGTATTCGATGCACATGCGCCAAGTCCCATATTTCTTTGGAACGAGGACGACTCGACTTCCACAATGAGAGGATATTGGTTGAATGTGACCTTTGTTGATAAAATCTTGAATCTGTCTCCTAATCTCTTCATTATTGATAATGCATCTTCTATAAACAGATGTGTTAGGTAATGAAGACCCAAGAACAATTTCAATGGATGTTTTTACCTAAAAATGTAGAGGTACTCTATCTAGCTCTTAAAATACATTCTAGTATTCATCAAGAATACTGTCAATCTGCTACTGCTATCGAAAGATGCACTGGTTGGCGACTCAACCAGTTGTTCCAGTATTCCTGGGATGTTGAGGCTTAATCATGATCAATGAAAATTTATAAGCATGGTTGATGAGATTCTTTTCCTGTTTAGTATATATTATCGCAATTCTTGGTGTAGGTCGCCACTCTAGTATACCATACCATTGGTTCTGTCACTTTTGACAATCACCTTCTAAGTTCGTGACTGATAAAATCCATGTCGATCCCATAAGTAAGGTTTCCCAAACAAGGAGTCGACTATGGAAAGTGGTGCCACGTCACAGAGTTTCATCTTCAAAAGGATTAATGAAGTAGGTGAGTTGGCATTGTCAGGTGATCCTCAATTCCTATCCATCTGTCATACAACTGATATTATAAGGAGGAGGATGTGGAGTGGTGAAAAGACCTAGTTTCTTCACTAGACCTTCAGAAACAATGTTCTTATGGTTGTCATTATCCACAATCGAATGAAATGTATTGTTTTGAACCCATATCTTTGTATGGAACATGCGCTCTCATTCCTCCTTGTCGACGGTATTCAAGGCTATTTGAGTGGAAGATCTCGATGTAAAAATGGTAGATGCTTCTCTATCATATTCTATGAGGGTTTTGTCGGACAAGTCGGAGGTAGAAATTTTTTCCAAAAATGTCTTATGATCCTTGTATTCTGACGTATCATGCCATGATTAATTGTGGTAATAACACCATTTCTCGGCAGGGTTTTTTTTTCTATGTTCCTCTTGCCTTTCTAAGAGTGATTTTTTCTATGATCTTTCTTTGGCAGAGTTGGATTAGAAGGGTGTCTTAACTTTTCGAGGTTTCCTGGTGACTTCTTTTTGGATGTTTCTCTTGTCATCTTATTCATGAAGCATGCGTTTCCTTCCTACCTGGCTTCAATCTTACTAGCATAATGGAATGCATCCACAAATGTACCAATAGTCATAAAATCCATCTCTTTTTTAATGTAAGGGGACAATCCACTAGCGTACTTCAGAACAAGAAATTTCTCTTCTTATTGAACGCGAAGTCTAGCCATGAGTCAATATAACTCGTCAATGTAACTCTACATAGACTGATATTTACATTGCCTTACCTGATGATACTTCTTATACTCTTGTTCAATGTACTTGGGTGGGTAGAACTCCTTCCATACGTACTCAACAAATTTCTCCCATGTCTTTATGGGATCTCCATATTTCTCCATCTTCGTTGATAGTCTCTCCCACCAGCTGTGCATAGAGGTCGACATCTTTAAGGATGTAATGGTGATCTTTTCAGCTTTTGAGATTTGGTTCACAGATTAATAGGAATCTAATTGTTGTATTCAATTTTCTATCGATTCGACATCAATATTTCCTTCTAGATTCAATATGTCTAAGTTCATTTACACCTTCAATGGACTGATTTTGTCGGAGTTGGATCTTGTCGAGAATCTTCCTGATGTTGAGGAAAATTGTTTGATAATTTCATTGAACTGGGTGAACATTTTGGTTCGTTGTCAAGCTAGTCATTAGAGGAAATTTGAGGTCTAAAATGGGCCTCCTAAAGAAAATAGTTAAAATAATAAAATAATATTTATTAATTTTGGAGGAAGAAAGAAAAAAACTACTTTTTTGTTCGTATTTTTGACATATTTCCCTATGTTTTTACTCAAATCTCGAGCAGGAGAGTTTGTTGGATGCAACATTTAATTCTGCATCTAAGGAATACCCCTTTTTCATAATTTTAACGAACTCTACTACCCAAAAAACAAGAAATATCGAAAATAAACATGATGATGACATCATTATCATGTTTTTTCAGGTATTTTTTATTTTTGGGGTAGAAAGATCTATCAAAAGTATACAATCGAGGTACTCGTTGGATGCAGAATTTAATTCCTCATCCAACAAGCTCTCCCACTCGAGATTTGAGTAAACACATAGGGAGATATGTTGAAAATACAAACAAAAAAAGTAGTTTTTTTATGACAAATATGTAAATTCAACCATTATGGTTGACTCGTTTTAATGAAATTCGATTGGTTCTTGAATTTCAACAAAGAAGAATTTATCGTTGGTGCATTTTCTTATAAGGCCCATTTTAAACCCCAAATTTCCTCTAATGGCTTGCTCTATGAGTTGCTTTGTCTCATCAGTTGCATGTGTATTATCTGTTTCTCCGGCCATCATCGGTCTAGTGTTGTGAGTATATAGATACTCCAAGGTTGAAGGTAGGGCCTTCTTACATTGTTGAGTTTGCGAGAGTGTTTGAACATGCATAAGTCAGGTAACCTCAAGAGAAATGTTGACACATGACTTAAGTACGAACAAAATTTGATACCAGTGAAATGATCATGCCCGGGTGCATGATGGGGACACATTAGAGGAAATTTCAGGTTTAACATGGGCCTCCTAGGGAAAATAATAAAATAATATTTATTATTTTTGGAGTAAGAAAGAAAAAAAAAAATTTGTTTGTATTTTCAACATATCTCCATGTGTTTTTACTCAAATTTCGAGCAGATTCCGCATCTAACAAGTACTAAAACTACATACTTTTAATGAACTCTGCTATCCCAAAAAAAAGAAATACCTAAAAAATGTGATGATGAATTTCAAGTGGGAGGACTCATTGGATGTGGAATTAAATTACACATCTAACAAGTACCCACACTACATACTTTTGATGGACCCCGCTACCCCAAAAACAAGAAATACCTGAAAAAATGTGATCATGAATTAAATTATGCATCTAACGAGTACCCACACTGCATACTTTTGACAGACCCTGCTACCCCAAAAACAAGAAATGTCATCATCACGTTTTTTCAGGTATTTCTTGTTTTTGGGGTAGCGAGGTCCGTCAACAATATGCAGTGTGGGTACTCGTTAGATGTGTAATTTAATTCTGCATCCAACGAGTCCTCCCACTCAAAATTTGACTAAAAAAACACAGAGGGAAAATACGAACAAAAAAAGTAGTTTTTATGATAAATATTTTAAATCAACAATTATAATTGACTCATTTTATTGAAATTTTATTGGTTCTTGAATTCCAACTCACAAGAATTTATTGTTGTTTATTTTCTTATAAGGCCCATTTTACACCCCAAATTTCCTCTAATGACTGTTTGATTTAATGAATTGAGTATTGTTATGGCATAATCATATTAATAATAAGAAAAGCAAGAAATACACTACACACAAAAACATGCACACACACACACCCCGACAATATGAAAGAATTTGAACCAATCTTTGTTACTTCAGTACTGCATTATTTCTTTATTATTGTTGTATATTACAATAATGTACATGCTTAAATAGACTACTAAGAACGCTTCAGTTGTATTCCCCTTATGTTCAGTTACAAGAGAAGTCAAAATGGTTCCATAAGTTCAACCGTTATAGACGACTGAAATACATAGAGAGAATCTGTCGTAGTTCGTTAGTCGCTGGTGTTGATGATGCATGTCAAGATGTTGAATCTATCAAAGTCGATGTTGAACATGTCGAGGTGTGCAACTTGCCGAAGTCGATGCTGAACCTGTCGAGGTCGAAGTAGATGTTGAACTTGTTGAAGTCGAATTCGATGTTGAATTTGTCATCTTCGAAAAATGATTCCAATTGCTCGGTGGAAGATAGCAAGTAACAATCAATATATTTATTATTCATAGATAGAAAGTGTGCCTTCATTTAACTTGTGTTTTCCTTGACTATTATTTCACTCTTTTCACAATAGCATGATTATTTTAATTATTAAATATAACAACAATTTGATACTTTGCTTTTTATATTAAATGTACTTATTGTAATGTCGATTGGTTTTTCTTTCCATATGATGAGATTGGTAGTAGAGGGGATGTTACATTCCATCATTACAATTTTTATTTAATACTTTTCTTTTGCTTTCCTTAGTACTATTAAGTTTTTCACACATCATATTCATTATTATTTTCTATTATTTATTTTATTTCTTCATTTTTGTTATCTATTTAATTATTTCGTTTCACTAACTTCTTAAAAAAACGCATGCATTTTTCATTTCTTCATATATTTTTCATTTCTTGAAAGATAATTTTGAATAGGTGCCTTACAAAATTATTTTGGCCTTCATTTTAACAAATGAAAGCAAAGTGATCTCTTTTGTGTTCAAAACTTGTCTCTACATGTGTAAATGCATGCATCCTTTTATTCGCAAATCCTAACTATTTATTTTTTATTTTTTACATATTCTTGTTTTTATTGTCGGTGTTCTTTTAAACAGGTATAACAAGAGATTATGAGACATTACTTACTTTTGACCTATAATAACAACATTATATATGTATATTGTATATACATTTTATGGAATAACTATAATATATAGCTAATATATATTATACAACTATTAAATCATGTTGTGGGACTATTTTCCAGCTAGAAACTGTATGAGGGAATGAGGATTTGATCATATCCACATTAGACCCACTGCCAATGATCTGGGAAGGGTATAAAATCAAATCCGGTTCAAATTTATCTCTCTCTGTGTAAATTTCAACTCATATATGAGTAGAACATCCAAACCAATATTCTTGCAGATACAATTCAAAACTAGGATCAAAATATGGGAAAAAAGAATCAAAGACCCAATTTTCACAAGTGTTAATCTCATTAAAATTGTTACGATATCTATATTTATTGTTTCACTAGAATTTAATTTGTAAAGGAGAAGAAAATGGGGTCAAATTGATCCGAGTGACCAGGCTCACATGGGGGAAATAGTTCGATTGAATGAATCGAGCACTATTATGGTCAAAGCATATAAAGAATAAGCAAAAGAAGGAAATACACTACATAGAGAGAATGTAAACACACAAACGAAATGAAAGAATTCCAAACAATCTCTTCTATTTGATTACTTCTCTATTACTTGCTTGCAATTTACAATAGTGTACATTCTTATATAAGATGTTGAGACGGTTGGGTGAATACCTATTACGTTCAATTACAAGGAAGTTAGAGTGGTTTGGAAGTTCAACCATTACATAGCACTCGAAGACATAGAGTCATTATGTCATAGTCATGTTGGGATGCTGGAATTGACGCTTAATGTCAAGATGTGAAACCTGTCGAGGTTGTGACAAATTTTAGACTTGTCAAAGTCGATGGAACCTGTTGAAGTCAAAAAACATGCTAACTTCTGGGTGGATCATTCCTCCTTCCTTAAGAAACAATGGTGTCCTTTGTGTGTTCCTTCAGGTGAGGAAACTTGTCGGTGAGTTCAGTAGCAGAGTAACACTTTCTTTAAGCAGGGAGTTGTCCAAATTTAGCCACTTGAAACAAGGGAATGAATTCCGTACTTGTATGGCATATGCGTCATCCAGTAATGGTGTTGCAAGGGAGGATTATGAAAATATGGATGGATGTATTTGGGTTATGTTGTTTGCAATTCGTTATGTTCCAACAAGGGTGCATGGTATGGTCAATGTAAATCCACATTGAACATTGGATGCAAACCCAAGAATGAAGGAATGTCGGGAGGAAAAACATTTTATCCAATCTACTTAAGGATACTGTATGAACCAATTCACAAAGGTTTCAGCTTTCTGTATGGGCTAGTGAAGTGGTCCTTATTTACATGTAACCGAAACCTGATCCCTAAATTGGAATGAGTGACGAATATGATGCTTATTGTCTCGGGCCTTAGCTTTTGCATTATATCACTACAACATTCATGTTCTTGCTTTTGGATGTTGTATATCTGGTGTCTAAACTTCAATGATTTTTTAACTTCTTGTCCATTGAAGTGGGTTTCGTTCAACTCTGCTGATGGACTGATCAAGTCAATGGACATTGAGGGTTGAAATCCATAACATATCTCAAATGGACTCTTTCCCATAGATCTATGATGAGCACGATTGTATTTGTGTTGTATGTATGAGAGACTTCCATCCCATGTCTGATGATGCTTGTGGTTGTACATGCAAAGCAGTTTTACTACCAAGCAATTCACAAATTTCTTCTTTCTATTCATCCGAGGATGGAAAACTATCAACAAATAAATTCTCATTTCGAGTTGTTTCTATAGAGTCTTCCAAAATATGTTGACAAATCTGGCATCTCTGTCAAAAATGATGGTCGTTGGAAGGCCATAATGTTTACAAACATGTTAGAAAAATATCTTAGCAGTCTATCGTGTTATCATAGCATTCTTGCATGGAATGAGGATATCTATATTGGAGAATCTATCAACTACTACTAAGATTGGGTCATGCTGATGTTTGGTAGTAGGAAATCCCGTCGGGTAGTCCGTAGAAATAGCTTCCCATGGTCGACTAGGAACCGACAAAGGCATATAAAGTCCTTGTCGTCGATTCAATGGTTTAGCAATGGCACAAATCATGCACAATCGAATGTACCTGTTGACGTCGTATTTAAGTGAAGGCCAACAAAAATACTTCTAGAAGATAACAAGAGTCTTTGTTACTCCACAATGTCATGCAGTCTTGTTGTAGTGTGTGTCCCAAATGAGTTGTTTCCGATGCTCATCGATCGGTACAAAAAGTTGTCCAATTTTGTATAGTAAGGTGTCTTTTAGGAAGTTGTCAATAGTAGGCATCATGTCAGTATGAAGTTGTCAATAAACTATAGAAAATTTGCGATATACCGAATAGAATTGCATCGAAGTGGTGGTGTTGTAACCCTACATACTCATCACTGTAGAGAGTAGATTAATGGGTGGTTGACTGATACAATTGGTGGTGGCATTGGATTTACCTTTTCGATACTTAATTACCAACTGAAATTGTTGCAGTTAATTAATCCACTTGATTTTTCGAGTTGTTTGTAGTTTTGACTAGTATGGGGTGAATTGTAAGGGCTTGTGGTCACTAAGGATGATTGTTTCTTTCATAATGATGCAATGGATCCATTACTTAAGAGCTTTCACAATGGCATACAATTCCTTGTAATATGTCGAATAACTTCTAATAATGTCATTGAAAATTTTGAAATGAAAAGCGACTGGGTAACCAAACTGAGTGATCACTACTCCTAAAGCACAGTCTGATGCTTCTGTCTCAATCTCAAAAGAGATGATGCAAATAAGGAAACACAAGTATTGGTAGATTACAAATATAATGTTTGATTTATTCAAATGCTTGTTGTTGTGTTGGTGTTCATTTCAAGACAGTTTTATGATTTCCCTTAGTCTACTAATTCAAATGCTAGGCTATGTGATTGAAGTTGAGTATTAAATGTTGATAGAAATTCACCAAACAAAAATAACTTCTTAATTCTTGAATGTTTTTAGGAACATGCCAATATTTGAGGATTTGCATTTTATCTGGGTCGACGTCAATACCTACAGAGTCAACAACATACCCAAAATATTTGATGTTGGTTATTGCAAATGACAATTTTTCCATGTTTAGATATAGTTGATCTCGTCGAAGAGTGTCAAATACTTTTCAAAGTTGTTTGACTTGTTCTTCCCATGATCGACTCAAAATCAACATATCACTGAGATAGACAATGATACACTTGCTGATGAAAGGTCATAGAAGGTCATCCATATATCATATGAAGGTCGCAGGGGCATTAGTTAAGCCAAAAGGAATGACTAACCATTCAAACAATCCTTCCTTAGTTTTGAAAGAAGTTTTCCATAGATCAGTGGACTCGATTGAAATTTGATAATATCTCGACTTGAGGTCGAACTTAGTAAATAATTTATCACCTTTCATACAGTCGATGAGATCCTCTATCCTCAAAAGAGGGTATCTATTCTTTACTAAAAAAAAATTGAGAGCCCGATAGTGGATGCACATGTGCCAAGTTCCGTCTTACTTTGGAACGAGGATGACCAGACTTCCACAAGGAGAGGAGTTGGGTCGGATGTGACCTTTGTTGATCTAATCCTAGATTTTTCTGCAGATTCTCATTTTCAAGAATGGATCTTCTGTAAATAGATGCATTAGGTAATGAAGAGCCAGGAACAGGTTCAATGGAGTGGTTTACCTAACAGTGTAGAGGTACTTTGTTTGTCTCTTGAAATATATTTCGGTATTCCTCAAGAATGTTTTTGATCTCTTGTTGTTGTTGGGGGTTGCGTTGGTCGGTGAGTCGACTTGTTGCTGTAGTATTCCTAGAATGCTGAGGATTTATAACAATCAATGTGAATTTCAAAGCACAATTGATAAGCTTATTTATTTGTTTATAATATATCATAGTAATCGTTGATGTAGGTCATCACTCTAGAATGCCATACCATTGATTCCAAATTTTGACAATCTCCTTCTGAGGTCGTGACTGATAACTTCCATTTCGATCCCATAGTTAAGGTTTCCCAAATAAAGCGTCATCTATATAAAGTGGTGCCATGTCACATAGTACTTCATCTTCAAAAGGATTAATGAAGAAGGTGAGTTTGTATTGTCTGGTGATCCTTAGTTCCTTTCCATCCTTTATCCAACTGATATTGTAAGGTTGACGATGTGGAGTGGTGAAAAGACCAAGTCTCTTCACGATATCTTCATAAATGAATTTCTTTTGGATACCATTATCCACAATCAAATGTTATGGATTTTTCTGAACCCATATCTATGTATGGAACATAGATATGGGTTCAGAAATTTATCGATATTTATCAAACAATTTATCGAAAAATTTGGATGTCAAAAAAATTTCCAACAATTTCTTTCGAGCGTTGCATTTTGACGTATCATGCCATAATGAATTGTGATAATCACACCATTTCCTGACAAGAGGATTCTTTTTATGTTCCCTTTTGTTTTTCTGACACGAATTCTTGTGATGGTATGGCTTTAGTGGAGTCGTCTAAGAAGGTTATCTTTACTTGTCAGAGTCGGCTGGTGACCTCTTGCCGGCTTGGTCATGAAACATGTTTTTCCTTTTTTTAGCTTCAAGCTTGTTGGCATAGTAGAATGCATTCACAAGCGTAATGCTAGTGGGAAACTCCATCTCTTGCCAAATGTACGGGGATAATCTGCTGGCGTACTTCAGGACAAGCAATTTCTTTTCTTCTTAGACGCCAAGTCTAGCCATGAGTCAATAAAACTCATCAGTGTAACTCTACATGGATTGGTATTTCCATTTCCTTAGTTTTTTCCACTTCTTATAATGTTGTTCAATGTATTTTGGCGGGTATAATTCCTTTCAAACATACGCAAAAAATGTATCCCATGTATATATGGGGGATCCTTCTCACTCCATCTTTGTCAATATATTCTCCCACCAATAGTGCACAGAGGTTGACATCTTCAAGGACGCAATGGTGATATTTTCAGCTTCTGAGCGTTGATTCATAGAATAATATGATTCTAGTTGTTTCTCCCAATTGTCGAGAGATTTCGCATCAATATTTCCTTCAAGATTTGGTATGTCCATATTCATTTGCACTTTGAAGGGGCTGATTTTATCGAAGTGAGCTCTTGTTGAGGATTCTTTGGATGTCGAAGTGAATCATGTGAGAATCTCACTGAACTGGGCAAGCATTTCTGTTCTTTTTCGAGACAACTAGTTTTCTATGAGTTTCTCTATTTCTTTATTTGCATGTCTATTGTTTGTTTCTTTGGCCATCTTCTCTGAAGTCGAAGGTAGTGACTTCTTGTATTGTGAGTGTTTTTGAACAATAATATGTCAAGTAACTTCAGTAGAAGTGTCTACACAACTTAAGGTGTGAATCTTAATATGATAGCAATGATCCAGGTGCCTAGAAGCACATGGGGGACAGCAGTTCGATTAAATGAATCGAGAACTGTTATGGTGAAATCATATAAAGAATAAGAAAAAGAAAGAAATACACTTCACACACATAAAATAAACACACAGAAAAATGCAAGAATTGAACCAATCTCTGATATTCGATTACTACTCTATTACTTCCTTGCAATTTACAATATTTTACATGCTTATATAAGATGTTGAGATGCTTGGGTGACTACAAGTTACATTCAGTTACAAGGAAGATAGAACGGTTCAAAAGTTCAACCATTACAGATGAATGAAAGACAAAGAGTCATTATGTCGTAGTCGTGATGGGATGCTGGAGTCGATGTTGCAAGTCAAGATGTGAAACCCATCGAGGTTGTGTCAAGGTTACGGTACTTGTCAAAGTCAATGGATCCTATCGAAGTCGAAAAAAATGCCAACTGTTGGTTGGATCATATGGTCAACCGCTTGGTACATAACTTAAACTTTCTTCTGAAACTTGGATTCTACATTATTTATTCATAAGGAGTTATAATAGTAATCAACACATCGCTTGTAGATACAAAGAGAACAATGTTGTTTTCACTAACCTACGTGTTGTAAATGTATCATGGCAATAACCCACAATAAGTAGTTTGGAAATTCCATAATCATGGATTTGGATACGAAATATCTTAAAAGATTAAAGTATTGATTAACATAAAAACATGTGCATCCAACTAGAATAAAAGTTCTTAGCAATGCATTAATACAAAATTGAATTGAGACCCTTTAAGATTGATAATGCTAAAATAAATCATATGAGAAAATGCATAAAATAATTAAGCAACTTTCGAGGAGATTTTATGCCCAAACGATTTGACTTGATCTGGATAGATTATCATTACTTGCAAGGGTGATAACATTGGAAGAGAGGGATATCAATCCTATCAATTGAATGGGTATTTAAAAATGTGTACAAAAATATTGATTTTAGATAAACACCAAAATGCAGAGGGTTTTCCAACAAACACATAAGAATCCATAACATTAAGCAAAAATAGTGATGGTCAGAATGTACAGGTGACCCATTCTTTGCTGAAAGTAATATAACTACAATTTTTCCCTTAACCCCAAATACACAACACCCAAAGCATGACTGATAGTAGCATGAAAGTGAAGGGGATGGAGGCATTGTCCAACCTTTATCCCCAAAACCCAGAGTCATGGGAGGGTTGTGCTATGACACGCTCCCCAAGGTGTGTGATGATGACTAGTGGGTGCATGTTGGGGAAGCTTGGTCGATGGATTTGACACTTCCACTTATGGGTTCTATTTGGAGTTAGTTCATTTAGTCGACTCTCTAGGGTAGTCCAACATAAAAAGGATAGAATGTGGAAGTTAGTTGTGAATTAGACAGAATGAAGTAGGTAGATAGGAATGTCATGGAAATTTTAGAAAGGAAACTAATTAACTATGTGTTGAAACCTTTGATTGATTCTTGTGTTGTGTTTCAGTATATTATGTTGTTGTCATAGCTTATTATGTTGTGAGTTAGGGTCTAAACATTGGAAAATCATGTTTATATGTGCGTCGAAAGATAGTAACTTGTGGGATTATGTGTGATGTGTGGTTGAGTACTATTAGTGTAACTACACGATGTCTGTAAGAATTAGTTTCACTTACTTAACTCATCTACATATGTATAAGCTTGTGTGAATTAATATTAAACTATTTTCGGGCGCTCGCACAAAGTTGGTTCCACTTTTTAGTGCCACTTTAGAAATCGAAAACGCATATCCAATCTATAAAACTATAACACATATGCATTATTGTGGCTAGGTTTGAAAAACCTGAGCCCAAAATCGAGGCTAAGCTTAGTTATCCAATATCGCATGTGCGATATATCGCACTTGCATTTTTTAAGAGTTCCAAATCGCAAGTGCAATATATCGCACTTGCAATTTGCAAAACCAAAAAAAAAAATAGAGGCTCGTGGCCTCAATTTCTTATTTCACAGTCAAGGCCATGATAATGGGAATGTGAAGAACCGCACTGATGATTTGAGTTTGAGTGACTTTGGAGGCGAATTTGGAACGGACAATTCAGAAGTTGGATCCAATGGAAGGTAAGTGGTCATTTCCTTCAAAATTGCTTTCAATTTTTGTTTGTGTTTGTTAATTTTATAGTTTTTATTATTTTTATAAATAATTTAATCAAAATTGTTGAATTAAATGAAACAATGAAATATTAAAACAATTTTGAATTTGTTGTTTTAATCTTAAGAGATATCATAAATGTTGAAGAAAATGTGTAAAATGAACCCACTAATAACCAAGAACCAAACAAAAATGCAAAAACAAAGCCAAATACAGACACAAACCCAAGCACAGAGGGGGGACAAGACCAGAATTCAAATATTCTGGCTCATTTGGGTGCATTGAGATGCCTTAGCTCATTGTTTAGAGGGGGAAACATTTGAGACAATCATTAGCTGAGGCATTGGATACCATAACAAACACAATTTCCAATTCCCAAGGAGCACTGTACAACATTATCTCGTACAGATAATTTATCAGGCAATAATATTCCAATGGTTTGAGCTATAAAGACGTCAAAAAACTAAAGAAAACCAAAGCCCAATTGTTTTCATTATTCCAGGACCCTAGCACGGCATTGGTTCCACCCACCAGTTGAGCACACATTTCCATAGACTAGTGCATGGAAGAAAATGTGAAAGCCAATTGGATGGAGCATTGGCACATGGTCTTCAATGAAGACCCCCATGGGAATAGAGACATCCCATTCTATTTCCTAAGGAAGTTGTATGCAGAATTTATCTTAGGGAAACATGTGAACTATTTTGATATTTTAGAGTTCCAGGGTGTGGGTCATGGGATTCCCCGAGATAGGGAAAGGGCTAGGAATGATCCTAACCATGTGCCATGCCCTCCATCCACACCAAAACCCCCTTCGATATATCCTCCTGCGGGTCCCATGATTGATGATACACAGGAGGCCTTATTCAACTTGGCAGATACATTGCTTCAACATGGGACTGTTGTCCAAGGGAATGTAGGCCAAAGGGCTGGAACTTCTGAGACTATCCCATTGCACACTTAGGATCCACTTACTAGGTATCCATACTGTACTACAGATACAGATTGCACTAAAGACGCAGAGGGTTCAGAGCATCGTGTTATTCCACACCCTTGCACATCGTGTGGAGGAATATGCTATGGGCCTGCTTCAGATATTCATGTTAGAATAATAAACCCATAGTTACCTACATTTGACATTAATTAATCATTTTTTTCTTATTACCTAGATTCCTAGATTCCATTCTATGCTAGTTTCCTTCTACATGTCCTAGAAGTCAACACATGCTAAAACTTAGTCATGGAGCGCTTGGGAAAAATATTGGAAAACAATTTTTGCAAGTCTAATTTATTCCTAATTCCTTAAAGTGCATATCTACTTTTTTCTGAAAGTTGCCTTACTTTATAGTTGTTTTAAGTCAAAAAGGAAAAGCTAGTCTAGGTGTAACTGCCTTGTTTTTTTCCCACATCATCCTCCCTCTTTTTCTCAAATTAAAATCATGTATGAGTTGTCTTTCCATCCCTCTTTATCTTTCCCACTTGACTTAGCAAATTCGTGAGAATCTTCATAGATTTGGAAACTGCTTTATGCACCTATGGGGGATTTGACTAGTTTTGGTAAGCCTGCTTTTTGACTATTTCGAATAACATCCTTATGCATTCAAAGCCCTCATGTAATTATTTATTTGAGAATCCTATTACTTCATAAGTTTGGATATTGTACAAGTACTCAATACATATTAGTGTTATGCTCCAATTTCAGTCTCCTTTGGTGTGAATTTTGCATGTTTGATTACCAATTTTGTGAGTGTCATTGTTCTATCTCTTGGGTTCAATTTCCACATGGTACCAAAGACTTTGTATATTCATCTCTCTCCTTCCATATTTCTATTTCAGGTTCGACATCTTGAATGGGAACGCATTCTGCTGACTGGAGGGCACAGTTACTGAGCTATGGACCAATGTCAAAAGATCATCTTGACTCTATTCAATTTATTTGAGTGGAAAGATGAGATGGAGATATTGTTGGGAGCGAAATCTCTCTACAGGGTGACCATGGAAACTAAGGCAGAGCCCAAAGCAGCTGTAGAGAAAATTAAATGGAACAACAGGAGGGATGAGGCTTATGGTCTTTTGTGTCTGAACATTTCAAGAGACCTCCTATTCCATCTTGATGGATTAAAATCACCTAAAGAAGTGTGGGATAATCTTGAATATCTTTCTGGAAATATAAATGAGATGAGGGGACATCAAATCGAGAATGAGCTAATCTCCTTGAGTCCCAGTAGCTTTGAATCATTGCAACTCTCCTTTTCCAAGTTTAAGGCCCTTGTTTTGCAACTAAAACAGTGTGGGATCGAAAAGAAAGAAGAGAAACTAGTCTTGGCCATACTCTCTAAGATTGGTCCTAACTATTCAGTTTTTTTTTAGACCTTCCATGCCACCAAGTTGATAGCACAAGCCCGAAATATGCCTAAGCTTGCAGAGTTCATGGAATCCCTCACATAGATGCAAGATAAGTTGGTGATGATGGGCACCATCAAACCTTCCAAAGACCAAGATTTGGTTGCTAGAGATTCAAGGGTGGATTCAAAAAGAAAAAAAATCTAAAAATCCACCTGAGCAAAAAAGATACAAGTCAAAGTCTCAAGAGGAGCCCCAAAGCTCCAAGAAGAACTCCCAGAAGAAGAAGAATAAAGGACAAATGAGTAAGTGTGCATACTGCAGTAAGGGCTATCATCCTGAGAGTTCTTATATGAAGAATCAAATTCACATGTTGACCCAAATCCTGGAGAAGAATAACATATCCCTTCTTGATTTCTCAAAGAAGAAGGAAGGAGGATCAAATTCAGAAGACAGAGAGAGAGTACATGCCTTGGTTGCTGGAAAATCAAGCTCACCTAGCTTCATCATAGATTCTGGAGCTTCTAGACATATGGTTTTGACAAAGGAGACATTATCCTCTCTTGACATGTCGAAATGTCCACCAATAGTTTTGGGAGATGACTCTCTCACTGATAGTTTGGGGAAGGGTAGGATTGATCTTGACCATGGTAATCTCAATAATGTGTTGTATGTTCCAAGTCTTACTCTAATCCCTTGTGAGTGTATCAGATGACTCATACTGGGTCTCTAAAGAAGGTTATATTATCCCCAGATGATGTTTAAATCACTGAGATTTCGAATGGTAAAGTCATAGCAAAAGGCGTTGTTGATCACACTTCAAAGGTATACAAGTTTTCCCATTTTCTACCCTACTCAAACCCCTCTTCTCTTATGATTCGTGATAATGAAGCAAGCAAGATTTGGCATGAAAGATTTGGCCATCTTAACTAAAATTATCTTTCTGATTTGAGTGAAAAAGATATGGTCATAGGGTTACCAAAGATCAAGTTTTCTAAGGGAGTCTATCAAGGTTGTATCCTAGGAAAACACCCAGAGCACAAGTATGAGAGAGCTAGTCATGAGAGAACCTTTGCATCTCTTGAGTTGATCCACAGTGACATTGCTCGTCCATTCCCTCATATTTCCATGAGTCAAGCCAAATATGCAATCACCTTCATAGATGACTTTTCCAGGTATTGTTGGGTTCACTTCCTGAAGCATATGTCTGAAGTTTTTTACCTCTCCAAAGTCTTTATAGACTTGGTTGAAAACCAATCTAGGAGGAAAATCAAGATCCTTAGATATGACAATGGTGGTGAGTATGTCAAGTCTGAGTTCATTTAGTATTACAAAGATGCAGGTATTCATATGCAGCATTCGATCCCTTACACACCACAGCAAAATGGTGTTGCTGAGAGAAAGAACAGATCACTGAAAGAGATGGCAACCTGCATGATGGAGGCTAATACTTTGCCACCAAAGTTTTGGGCCAAGGCTATGAATGGTGCATCCTACATCTAGAATAGGGTGCCTCATAAGCATCTTGATGGTATTACTCCTTTCGAAGCTTGGAGTGGGCACAATCAAGAAGTGACCCATTTCAAAATTTTTGGATCAAAGGCTTGGGATAGAATTCCAACTGAAAAGAGGAAGGATTTGAAACCCCAAAGCAAAGAGTGCCTATTTTTTGGGTATTCTGAAGATTAAAAAGGGTACAAGATTATCAACTTGAGCACCAACAAAGATTTCATTGAAAGAAGTGTTCAGTTCGAAGAAGATCCTTTAGCGGCAGTTGAAGTTGGAGAGTTCTCTTCATCACTAGAACCATTGATTGTTGTGAAGAGACTAATGAGTTTGTTGATTTTGATATTCTTGATAATGATGATTTGATTGCAGATCCTAACAGTCGTACATGACCAAAATGGGCAGCAAAGACCATTCATGCAACTGGAGAACTAGTTGGAAATCCTAATGGCACTAGGAGGACTAGATGTCAATTTGAGAGTTCCCTTTGTGTGAAAGATCCTCTATTTGCTGAGAAGTTCTATCTGATGGTTGAGTCAGATCCACAGAAATATGAATATGCAACACATGATCCAAGCTGGAAAACAGCCATGAAAGAAGAATTCAGCTCGCTCCAAAAGAACAACACTTGGGAACTAGTTGATCTTCCCCTAGGGAGGAAGCTAGTTCAATGTAAGTGGGTCTTCAAGACTAAGTTTGTTAATGATGGTTCACGCTTGAAATATAAGGCAATATTGGTAGCCAAGGGCTACTCACATGTACATGGTATTGACTACAATGAAACCTTTGCACCAGTGGAAAAGATGGACTCCATAAGGCTAGCTCTAGCCATTGCAACTTCGAAGCAGTGGGAAGTACGTCACATGGATGTGAAGTGTGCTTTCCTAAATGGAGATATTATTGAATATATTTACATGCAGCAACCTGAAGGGTTTGTTTCTAATCCATCTTTAATGTGCAGGTTAAAGAAATCATTGTATGGGCTCAAGCAAGCCCCTAGGTCTTGGTATGCCAGGATTGATGGCTTTCTGTTGTCGCTGGATTTTGTTCGATGCAAGTCTGATCCTAATGTATATTTGAAGCTGATTCATGGTTCTTTGATGATTATTGTTTTGTATGTGGATGACCTACTAATTACAGGAAACTCAAAGAAAGAGTTTGTCTCCTTGAAGGATGCAATGAACCATGCATTTTCTATGACAAATTTGGGATTATTGAGCCAATTCTTCGGTCTCAAAATTGATCAATCCCAACATGGAATCAAAGTACATCAGTCCAAGTATGCTTCAAATTTTCTCATCAAGTTCAACATGAAAGATTGCAATCCAAGCAAGACTCCCTTCCTTTCAGGAGTTAAACTTGAAGAAGCAGGTTCTTCTCCTATGGTAAATAATACATTGTATAGGTAGTTGATTGGGTGTTTGCTTTATATTACACACACTCGACCTAATTTATCTTGTGCAATTAGTGTGGCTTCGAGATACATGGATCAGCCTCATAAGATCCACTGGAGAGTAGCCAAGAGGACCCTAAACTTTGTTGAAGGAACAAGAACTTATGGGATCTTCTACAAAGCAAAATCTAATCTTGATTTGATTGGATTTACTAACAGTGATTGGAAAGGTGACAACACAGATCGAAATTCTACATCAGGATATGTGTTCATTCTTGAAGAAGGGCCAATCAGCTGGTCAAGAAAGAAGCAGAGTGCCAAAGCACTCTCATCTATAGAAGCAAAGTATAGAGGAGTTGTAAATGCAGCAACTCAATGTTTATGGTTGCAGGGGATTCTTGAAGAATGTGGCTTCGAATCGTAGTTTTCAACTATTATCTACTGTGATAATCAGAGCACCATTCAAATCTGCAATGATCTAGTTCAGAGACAATGAACCAAGCACATTGAGATCCATATGCACTACATCAAACAGCTTGTGCATGATGGTACCATTGTTCTACTCTTCTGTGCATTTTCAGAACAAGTAGCAGACATCTTCACCAAAGTTTTTTGTGAGAAGACCTTCAGTAATTTCAAATCACTGTTGGGGATTTTTGATCATGATGTGAAGCATGATTCATGACAATATTTCCAAATTTTGTTTCATGTCCATGTTTAAGGGAGGAGTTTTCCCACTAGGTTTTTGCCTCTTTCCTTGGTTGTATGGACAAGCAATATGTAAAGGGTGACTAAGCCTCGTTGCTAGGCCCTATAGTTTTATGATATTTACTCATAAATTCAAGCTTAAGGGGGGGTGTTAGAATAATCAACCCATAGTTACCTACATTTGACATTAACTAATCATTTTTGTCTTATTACCTAGATTCCTAGCTTCCATTCTATGCTAGTTGCCTTCTACATGTCCTAGAAGTCAACACATGCTAAAAATGAGTCATTGAGTGCTTGGGAAACATCCTGGAAACCAATTTTAGTAAGTTTTCTTTATTCCTGATTCCTTAAAGCATATATCTACTTTTTCTAAAATTTTCCTTGCTTTATAGTTGTTTTAAGGAAAAAAGGGAAAGCTAGTCTAGGTGTAATTGCCTTGTTTTTTTCCCACATCATCCTCCCTCTTTTTCTCCAATTAAAAGCATGTATGAGTTGTCCTTTCATCACTCTTTAGCTTTCCCACTTGACTTAGCAAATTCGTGAGCATATTCATAGATTTGGAAACTGCTTTATGCACCTATGGGGGATTTTACTAGTTTTGGTAAGCCTTCTTTTTTACTATTTCGAATAGCATCCTTATGCATTCAAACCTTTCATGTAATTATTTATTTGAGAAGCCTATTACTTCAAAAGGTTGGCTATTGTACACTTACTCAATATAGATTAGTGTTATGCTCCAATTTCAGTCTCCTTTGGTGTGAATTTTGCATGTTTGATTAGCAATTTTGTGAGTGTTATTGTTCTATCTCTTGGGTTCAATTTCCATATTTCAGGATAATGGATTACTTCGATATGTAAGTAAAACTCATGCTTTACATATTATATTTTGTTTTATATCACAATTTTTGAATTGTTTCGTAATTTATTTCTATTTAATTATCTAACAATTTATGTGAACAAATATACAACTGGTGTTCCATGACACCCCATATTCACATAGTCCGACGATTGATGTTGATAACATTGATGCAGTGGTCAATGCTGCATATGGTTTTGGTGCTTTACAATTAGATGTAAGAACTTTACTTTTTTATTTGTCATCGTTATTTACATATTTATAGTAAATATTGCAACATTCAATACGTCCTAATATGGATACAACATGTTTCATGCAGGGTGGGCAGGATGAGTTTGTGAAATCCCAGCCAATTCCCTCGCATGTAGAGGAAGATTCCTAGACACGGATATTATTTTAATTATTATTTTAATTATGCTTTTAATAATTCAACATGTATTCTTTTAATTATTAGAAATTTTCTAATTGTATCTTTATGTTTTGTTATGTATCATCATATATATGCCATCTGAATGACCTTTTGATTGGTGACCCACCTCTCCCCCCCTAGGTACATGTATGTTTCATTTTCTTTGAAAAAATCATTTTTTCGTCCATCTTGTATATGTCTTGTTTTCTTTGTATTATCTCACATTGACATATGTTACTTTATGCAGGAATCTATTAAGGCAACGGTGCTTGAAGAGAACCAAATGAATGTTGTTGGTGACCCACCTCTTTCCCCCCTAGGTACGTGTATGTCTCTCTTTCTTTGAAAAATTAATTGTTTGTCCATGTAGTATATGTCTCGTTTTCCTTGTATTTGCTAACATTGACATATCTTACTTTATGCAGGCATCTAGTGAGCCAGTGGTGCTTGAAGAGCACTAAATCTAGGTTGTTAGTGACCCAACTCTCCCCCTCCCAAGTACATGTATGTTTCGTTTTATTTGAAAAAATCCTTTTCTGTCTACCTAGTATAATTTTGAGAGGGAAGGTGTCCCAACATATTCTGAATTGCTCATCTTGCCACCGTGCCATATCGACATGTTGAATGTACTGTTGGATCTTTCCACTAAACTCTGAAATAAAATCACATACTTGCACCTAGTGTAAAAAAATAAACAGTGTTATAAAACAACATAAAAATATGTACATGAAGTCAATTGTGAAGTCGCCAATTTAATATTCCTTCTTTCTTTCCCATCATGTAGTTGATATAACCACTTATACTATGAAACGAGAACTCGACACGGTTCTCATTTTTCTCTCTCCTAATTTTAGTAGCTATTTTTACCTCTATTTCAAGAAGGGTTGATACCAGTATCACACATTTTCATTTTGAGGCATTTTTTTGGGCCTTTGAATCATCTTTGTCGTAAAATATTTTTAATTTCTATTTTCAAGTGTGCTTTTTATAAATTTAACAAAATAACATACATTTACAAGCAAGTTGTAATAAAAAACATATACATTTTGCAATCTTTTCTTTAAAATAAAACATTTCTTTGGACAAAATAAGACATTTTTGTTGACAAAAATGTAAAAAAATCCAAAAAATAAAGACATTTAAAACCATTTTCAATGAATTTTGAGAGAATTTTTGTATAAAAATGATACTATTTCATATTATTTTCCAAAACGTGACGATTTATGTAAATTCAAGAAACATTATACCATATATTTGTAAATGACATTAAAAACATTATATATAGAAATTTTATTTCTAAAATAAAGTATGAAAGTCAAAACATTACTAATATATCTTATCAAAAATTTGTCAAATTTAACATTTTCTTAAAGACATGAAACTAATAAACAATATCACGTAGGACAAATTTTTTATCTAAATTGGAATTTTATGAAGCTTGGATTTCTTCACGGGCATCATTATTGTCTTCCATTGGGTCTTCTCTCACTCCTTTCAAATCTCTTTTTTCATATGTTAATTTTTTAACAAGTGCATTATAAGTCAACATCTAAGTATACTTACTTTCACTATTTTCATTTATTAAAACATATTTATAAGTCTCAGTGATGACCTACGGATATTAAACTTTTGCCAATAAAAAAAATATATAAAAGATATTAAAAAACAAACAATATAATGTTAAAAAAACTAATGTTTAAAAAAATAAAAAACAAAATAAAATGATTTTCATAAACAAAACACAAAAATAAATAAAATAAACAAACAAAAAATAAATAAATAAAACAAAACAAAAATATACAAAAACAAAAAAAATAAAAATATACAAAACAAATAAAACAAATAAAATTATCAAAACTGAAAACAAATAAAATAAGCAAAACAAATAACAAATAAAATAAACAAAACAAATATAGAAAAAAAACAAATAACAAATAACACATAACAAAACACATAACATAAACTAAATAAAAAAATAAAACAAAAGCAAATAAAATAAAATAATAAACAACAAAATAAAACAAAGTATGGCAAAGGTAGTGTGTAAAAGGGGTAGGGAGAGGCAGCTCGATTCTGAGAATCACGTCACCCTCCCTACCCTTTTTACACACCACCTCTGCTGCCACTCCACCACCTGCACTCCACTCCACTCCACCGCCCGTACTCCACTCCACCACTCCACTGCCCTCACACCACACTCCGCTTCACGTTACATACTATATAATATTATATAGTATGTAACATGGAGTGGAGTGGATTGGAGTTAAGTGGGGAGTAGGTAGGTAGGTAAATAAGGTAGTTGTGTATTTTATTTTTTTTATTTTATTTTTTTTAGTTTGTTTTTTATTTTATTTTTTTTGTTTTATTTTTTTTTCTTAAAATATTTGTCTTGACAAAAATGTGTTTACACATTTTTTTAATGAAGTTTTAAAATACAATTTTTTTACATAACTTTTTTAACATAAGTTGTTATATATGGTTTTTTACATAAGTATTTTACAAACATAATTAAACTATTATCTTTAATTTTGTTTTTTAGTAAGAAAATTAGAATTTGATATAATTTTTTCATTATAATTTATTTTATTTTTTTTAATTTGGTTTAAAATTATATTTTTTCAGTTAAAATTATATGAACAGTTTGTTCTAGTAGACTCTAATATATGATTTCATTACAAATCACATCATAATTTCTTTGATTTTCTATGGTTATAGTAATGAAATTATTTATAATATTTTTTTTTGGTTTACTATGCAAGTTTCAAAAAAACATTAATCTATCTCTTTAAGAAAAAAATATTTTCCCAATTTAGGGATTGATTTCAAAGTTTTATAAACAACATTATGGGATGTTTAGATCGTGGCTCTATTTTTTACCCCGAAAAAAAAAACATGTATACTGGTATCAACGCTTTTGTATTTGGGGGGTGTTTTTGGTGTTTTTTATGAAAAAATCATTGTTTTTATTGCTAGAGTTCTCGTTCTTAGTATAAATTTCTCGTTTCATAGTATAAGTGGTTATATGTCTCATACTGATAGTTCTGTTTCTCGACAATTGCATTCTCGAATGCTTGATCTTCACTCTCATGGATGCAATCAGACCATAATGATAGTCCACCACAATTGTTCCAAGAACCCTCTACACATTGTTTTAAGTAATGTGTCTTCCCATCTTTCTTCAGACACATTATGCTATGGATGAAATTTCTAGATGACATTGGCGGTACTGTACTTGAGCATTCCTGCACATGGTTAGGATGCAAAAAATGACGTATATGTGTAAATGTATGATAATATAGATCAAACTCTATGTGGTATCTACAACAACAAGTGTTCTGGATGGTATTGATTCTAACATACCAAGGCTTGCATTTTTCAAAAGATATTTTCCCGAGCCTTAGCTCTACATGGGAAAGTTTAAACATCTCAAACAATTGAGTTTGTGTCCTGTCAAGATAATGTTTAACATGAGGTTCATTGTTCACAGAACCCCTACAGTGTTTTAACATATCCTTTGTGTTAGAAGAAGGCCTAGTGTTATAGTGCCAAAATGTGTGCACTAGTCCCTTCACTGCTTCGCCTAACTTCATGTATTTGCGGGGAAACCTACCGGTAAATGCCCATAATGTTTCCATTTGTCCCTCTACATCAAGGTTGTCTCTTCTTACTGAATATTTTTTAAGTGTCTTTGGATGTAAAGGCACAATTTGTGATGTGCATTTAATTAAACGATGTTATCTTGTGGATCTACATACAATTGATTCAACCAATACACAGAGAGCCACATTACAATCCTGTGAACGATTTTTTTTACCAATCGATGTGAATGCAGCAACAAGAGATTTAACAATGTGATTACTTGATTCGATATTCTGCAATGTTCTTATGCCTAACTTTCTTCTAACAGTTTCCATATTTATAGATTTAAGAAAATCTAAAAACAATTGGCATTTATCGGCTTCAGATTTTTTATCAAAATATTGTTTCATTATTTGAGAACATTGACGAAGGATAGTTTGTTTATACACCTTACCTTCCATGGAAGTCAATTCTCTCTCATCCACTTGTATGTGTTTAGGAGTTCTCTTTCATTTTGATGTGAGATTTCTTGTCGTTTGAAATGCTAGAGTGAAATTTACATCCACTACAGGCTAACAATTGCGATTAGGAGATTGAACCACCTGGCATGGTTGTTGCGGAGTCACATTTTCATCGTGAGGAACATAATTATTGAACTCTTCACAATATTGTCCGCTTAATAATGGACCAAAAATATCATCTCCCCTATAACCATCTTCCTTTAATGTTTCATTATCTTCCTCAACCTCTACATCAGGTATATGTTGAGCGGGAATGGGAAGTATTTGCTCATCCAATGAATGTCGACGATTTCTTGAATCTTCCCTCTTCTCTTCTTTTTTATTTCCAGCTTCTTTCGGTGTAAGCACCTTCCTCGCAGACTTTCGACCTCTATTACACACATTCCCCATTGAAATCCACCCAAAATTGTACAAAACCTATGGATTTGTGTAAGAAAAGATTAAATTTTTGTTGCCAAATTTCTGTGGTGGTTAGTTATTGATGTTGTTGTCGAAGAAACCACAGTATTGAAATGACCAGGTCGACGTTTCGAATCCATCATCAGGACAAAGTTGAATGTGGAGAGAGTGAGAACCATTGTTAAATACTGGAACCGGGTAGAAAGTCTAAGGTCGGCCGCAGAGACTAGGGTTTGCTAGGTAAAAAAAAATTAATTTTATTTAATTTCAAAGTGTGCGAAAAAATTATTCTCCTCTCAACCTATTTTTCGGAAAAGAAAAAATTATTTTCCTCTCAACCTATTTCAAAGATTAAATTGTAGGTTGAACAGTTCTCTATGTGCGGGTTCAGAAGAATTCTGTCTTTTGCTACAGTAAACCTAGCCCATGACACACATCCCAACATTTTTTATTGCGCCGAGAGGCGCTTTACAACACAGTATGGGGGAGATCTTGTAACGTTCCTCATGTAAATGTCGGCTATAAATATTATAAGGGAGATGTTGTAACGTTATGTAACGTTCCTCATGTAAATGTCGGCTATAAATATTTACTTCTATTTACTTATGATTTTCGATTATGAGGGAGATGTTGTAACATTATGTAACGTTCTTCATGTAAATGTCGGTTGTAAATATTTACTTCTATTTACTTATGATGTAGATTTTGTCCACCATTAATTAAAATAAAATAATTTTCCTTCCCATTAAAATAAAATTAAAAGGACGTGTATTTTGAAACACCTACTAACACCAATAGGTAATGAAAAAAATACATAAAAATTTATAAAATATTAATCTACAGCAAAGAGAAGACTGCCCCAAAGAAAAGAGAAGGAATGTCTCGGCAACCTATAGGTAATTTAATTTAAATTGATATTATAATTTTACTATGTGATCCAAATTGCTCCAAATATTTAATAGATTTAGAACCAGGTTGACATAGAGCCTCCAAAATAAGAAGAAGAAGAACATCCAAATACAGATTCACACATTAAGCTTCAAATTGCTGAAATGCTTACATTAAAAAAAAATCCCCTCAATGAACCATATTTTACCTTTGTAATAGGAATTCTTTAATAGATTTTCAATAACTTTTCGATCTATAATACTGTCATCCATAGCCAGCACATGAAGCTGGGAAGTTCTATCTCCCTCCGACCGCAGCCTCCTCCTCCCTTGGATGTGGGGTTTAATAAAATATTAGAAGAGCTAGCAGTGATTTCGGGTCAAGTTTTTAGAATCTGATATTCTTACAGACAAATCTTGAAGTGTCTGCACATATTATCCCTCAATAATGCCAGAATTTGTTGGAATCAACTTGTAGTTGTGAGATTTTACTAGGGTGTTTATTGAGTTAAAGAGATCAGCGATTCAATATATGCACTTTTCTGAAGTTGAGTTAAAGAGATCAGTGATTCAATATATTATCCTCCTCCTTCCGCTACCGCTGCCATCTGCAGCATGCGCTTAGATCCAAATCCTAAATCTCCCACTATTAAAACCAAAGTTACAACCCAATGGATCGTTTAAATGAAGGAGTTTTAACCATTTCGTGATCATAATATTCTATTAAGAAACATGGTAAAACATCTTTACCCTTCCCACCTCACATGAATATTTAGTAGCCGAAGTGTTTCAAGCTCATAAAAATTTCCCACCTCGCGTAGTGATGCATACTTTTACAAGGCCAATTCGCTGTTAAATGATAAGCTGAAGGTGATAGATCTGCTCGATTTTAAATTTTCTGTGAAGAACCCATTCTAACTGAACAATTGCCATCACATGAATTAATGAATGATTATTACCATTCTGAAAAATTGGTTTGGATTGATCTATGAATTATATATATATAACGGTAATTCCTGAAACTAACTGGTGTCTGGATCTATATATATATATATAACGGTAATTCTTGAAACTAACTGGTGTCTAGATCCAATCCTATGTGTTTATTCACATGTTCTAAAAACCAATTTATTATATGTTTTAAAAGCAAATTATTATAGGTTTTAAAAACAAATTCAATTGAAGTTTGTATTTCACTTTCATTGTTTTTATAATGTAAAGCCATGTTTTTTCATATTTATTATTTTGTTTTATTTTCCCGTATCAAACCAAAACAATACATACGACAAGTGCCAAAAACAGTACATACAGAAAGTGGTTGGATGTTACAAATGATTTGGGAGAAGGGATTCTTATCCTCCATGATATAGATATGAGATTTCTCACACAGTATTCAATTTTTGTTCAATTTACATTACATCTTGATCTACTACTGGAGATTATATATCCATCTCATTTTCACTCTTGAGAATGATTGGTAGGTGAATCCAAATCCTAGGCTCTATCAAGCCTCGAGATAGATCAAATCTCCAGAGATGCAAACCTTCTCTAGAGATGCAAACCTTCTTGAGTGCAATACCCGAGAAGAGGTTTGCACCTCAAGAGATTTGATCCCTCTCGGCACTTGATAAAGCCTAGGATTTGGATCTATGCTGGTTTAGAAAACACATATCGCATATGTGATATAACACATGTCTTTTTTATCGCATATGTGTTATATTGCATATGTGATATGGATACACTACTTTTTACTTAACGGTAAGTTTTTATTACGTGATTGCTAAATCACATATGCGATCTAGTGCATATCAAGTACTTAAACTTGATAACCTTATAATGGAACCCATACCGATGGTGAATACCTCCATACCTAATCTTGGACCATGGTAGTGTCTTTAGAGCTATCTCTTGTCTGGAAATATTCATAATGGTTCCTATATGACCATGGGCAATGCCTCGTGAACAATATTCAATGCATAAAATTTTATAATGGCACATATATCCCATATTAAGGCTAAATATCCCCTTTAAAGGGCATGTGTAGTGCTTTAAGACTTGTTTCTGTTATACTATTGTACCATTACCATGGTTAAGACCCTGAGACCCATCCTTAGTGCATAAAACCTCATAATGACACTCATATCCCACTAAAGGTCAAATATTCCATCTCTAAGGCATGTGTGTTGATTTAAGGAATAAGGTTTGGCATTATGTTTGGAAATAGCTTTGGACTACCAAACCTATTGGCTACGACAAATAAACCAGGGTAAGTCAAACATAGTGATATTAATTTAATGTAGGGTAAGTCAAACATAATGATTAATAATATTATTAACAATAACTTATGGTAAGTATGTTGAACACTAAGTAAAATATTTATGGTGATAATTAACTTAATAAAATAACAAAATTTTGACATGTCACCCAAATATATAGGATTGAATAAAAACATTCTTTATTGTCGTGGCTTGAATATGGGCTTTGTATCCATCTATGATGGGATGGAAACTAAATAATACTAAAATAGTGGAAGAGATGGTGGTTGAAACATTAAATATGGGAGAATGGTAGCAAAGTGGAAGGGAGGATTAAATGATGAGGAGATATAGGGAGGGAAATTATGGATGTTATGGGGATATTTTTTGTATGAGAAAAATTTACTAAAGGAGTCTAAATTTTCAAAAGCCAAGATATTCATACTGGTTGGATGGTACTCAGGTTTTGGGCTTGAGGGTCCAAGAACATGGTTCTTGGAGCTAGGAAGCCGGTGACACTTTCCTAATTAGGAGGGTGGTAAACCTATTTGTTCGGTTGAGGTTCCTAAGGGTTTACAAATATTCTACTTGGAGGGTGGTAAACCTATTTGTTTGGTTGAGGCTCCAAAGGGTTTACAAATATTCTACTTGAGGCAAAGATATAAAGGTCATCTAGGATAAACTATTGATTTAGAGGTTTTTTGTTGCTATTTTAGTTTTATAAATCTAAAGGAAATTAGATCTTAAATGATTGAATATGTTGTAAGGTGTTTTATACCTGCATTCTTAGTGTACAAATTTGTTAGTATTGAAATGTGTATTACTAATTGATATGAAATAATCTAAAACTTTAAATTGGTTAATACCTATAAAAGAGAAGAAACTGAACAAAAATACAACATAACATAAATTTTAGAGTAGAAAAAAGAGCAAAACAATGTTTATATGTATTAAATAGAGTTGTATTAACAGATTTACTAAGAACCAGGATAGATCCTTACACTTTTAAGGATGTCTTGTATTCTTATTACAATAGTTCTCAACAACTCAAAGAAAGACTATTTTGGTTTATAAATATCAAATAAAGAAAAAAATATTCACACCTATAAAATTATTTGAATAAATTTTTATGATTATAAAATTCAATAAATATATTTAAAAAATTTAAAAATATTCAAACTAAAATGAAAATAAATTAAACGAAGAATTTTCTTATTTAAAAATATTAAACACAAATATACAAATACAATCCAATAGGAATATATTTAAACTCCAGTGGGAAATGCTTCGTTATAAGGTTATTAAAGAATTTTTGTATTACTCAATCCGATTGGAATTATATTCGAATATATTCCGTTATAAGGTTTTAAACATAAATTGTTGTACTACTAATCCCTTTTTAAAAATATTTTTTACTAATTATTATTAGTATATCTTCCGTTATGTGGCAACTTGGCAAGTTGTATTGTGATATTGACTGTTCAGAATGCAGAGCTCTAAAGTTGGTATTTCCATGACCAGTCGTCGTGTTTATCGTGGGGACTCGGGACTCGGGACTCGGGAGATGAGGCGGCGGTGCGAAATCGTGAAGTGCATTGTGGGAATTTCTTTCATTCAAAGCGCGTGGGGCGTGGGGTTATCTCGTATTTTAAATCCGATAAGACGTTTGGTCTTCCCAGATGAAATATAATCTGTAAATAATAGCAACCTTTACATGGTGAAACAGACGAGCCCCAATCAACATCAAACCTGCATGAGCATCCTTATACGAACTATTAACATCGTCGTACAGTTAATGTTGTTACCGTGTAATCCACATAAATTTGACTCCAGTGCGATACAATCAAAAGTACTTTGTATTGATCGTCATGGTGTTTACAACTGTTCCTAGTGGTAATCGTTCACAATATTGTTTTAGGGTTAGGTGTTGACTCCTCTCTTTCAGACAAATTCTACATTTAAAACATTGTTGTACAAGATCAGCTATGGCGTAGGCAGATCTTCGGAAAGTATGGCAGCGATAAAACAATGAAGTGACTGATACTTTGGAGGCGTCATTTTAGTGGGAAGCACGGTGGCTATATAGTGTTTTCAAATTGCATAGATGGGTACTTTGACAGTGCAATATTGTAGGGCCATCTCTTGACGACTAAATTATATTTATGCATCTCTTTAGGTGCAATGAACTTGGACTATGATTCATTGCTTCTTATTTATAAACAATATTCCTGAAATTGACATATAGATGTGCAATGATCAACTTGGACAAAGATAGATTGGGTTAATTGTTACTTCTAAACTTCCCAATTTGAAATTGGTAGATGTTTTCAGTTCTGACAAGATGCCTCGAATCTCTCTGGCCTCCTGTTGTTTAACATATTAGTCACATGATTTTGGGCTTATCCGTACTTCCTTAGAGGGCTTTTTTTTAAAGAGTAATGGTGTGGAATCAAAATCAGGCAAGGGATTATAATAAGGAGAAGATGAGAAACAAGGTCCTTGTACACTGGATAAAGTTTATTAGGCATTAGGAAGGAATCCTTAAACCACTAAATAAGGAAAATATTAGATTTACACCTTACAAAGATATTCAATGGATCAAGCACCATGAACAACATCTTAAACCACCATAAAGGATCACTATCGTGATAATTGTGCTTGAGATGCAACACTAGCACAATTAGAAGTATATGCCACATAGATGGATCTTGGGGATTTCACCACATTTGGACCAAAAAGAAAGGCCTTGAACCCTAACTAAAGTTCACACTATCATTAATTGTGAAGGAAATCCTCCAACAACCCTAAATGTCATAAGTATTATGAAATGTAGCCACCATTAATAAGTATTTCATACACAAAATTGATATTGAGTTCTTTACCATGGTAAGGATGGGAAGATATGGACGTTAGGCCCTAAACAAACATTTTTGATATATATCCACCACATAGATTCTCTCTAAGATATATTTGAGCTTTGATTGAGAATTAGGCACTCTTAGATATTGATATTGATATTGATAGTTGTAAATCTAAGGCTTTCTAGGTGCAAATGGTGGAAAAATCGATATCCTACCATAAAGTGGAAAATGAAGAAGTGATTATGAAGATTGAAAATACGTAAACAAAATATGTTTTCATACATAATTAGTTTGTGTATACCACCACTGTGAAATTTCATAAACTTGTGTACGGGACATGTGTTTTCATAAACATGGAATACCATTTTTAATATAAGAATCACCATTTGCACGTTGTGTATGGGAAATGTGTTTTCATAAACACGGAATACCATTTTTAATATAAGAATCACCTTTTGCACGTTTAAGAACCTTTTGAGGAATTTAAATGTCTTATATCTTGATAATTTTCGATAAATGGGAATATATGAGTTTAAAATTGTATCGAAAACCTAGACTTCATATAAATAAATCGTAAAAGCGTAGTAAACACTTTTCTAACACCTGCTTTATGTTCCTAGTAAATGATGATAATAGGTGCAAAACTTTGTATTCAAGATTCCACAACTTTGTATTCAAGATTCGAGAGAAATTTTGGATATTATTTAAATGTCAATTAGTTCAAATCACCTAAGTAATTTCATCAAGAAATATAGAGATAAGGGTCGTATAATATTCTCACACTGTATATGAACAAAAACAAAATGAATGAGGTTTTATATTTTAACATTATAAAAATCTACACATTGGGTAATTGAGCTGAAATTTGGTCAATTGGTATAGGAAATATCTATACAACTCTCGCAAAATTTCATCAATAGATATGTATTTTAATGGCTATATATGATGAATATGGTTTTCTATGATTGCCATTGATGACAACATTGATGACAAGTGATGACAAAGCACAAGGAAGTTGGATGTGGGCATTAGGACACCTAATGAGCAAATGACCCATTCTGTGGTCATTTTTGTCTTAATGGGGTCATGAAGCCTCTTGCTTGATAAGAATACTTGAAGGAGCACTTGGACTTTGGTACGATTATACCCTCTCTTGTGGAAGCCCTAATAGTCCACACATAATGAGAAGCCCTTCTAGTCCATACATAATGTGGAAGAAAAAGAAATCTGAAGAAGACCTTAAAATAAATTTAATTAAATGAAAAATGAATATATACTTATAGCAAGTCAGCCTAGTCATTAATTCAAGCAATAAAAACATTGTTAGGTCGGCCAGCCAACAAAATTAAGCTTTAACAGGTTAGCTCACTTTAACAAGTCGGCTCACTTTAACAGGTTAGCTCAGCATTTTATTTTTGAACAAAATTTAGTATAAATAGAGCCAACGCTTTCATTTTTTGTGTGAGTAATTGGGGTGACTTCTCTGAGGAAATTCAACTGTGGAAATTTGGCTACTTACTAAGGAAGTTCGTGGACTGTGAAGGGAAACCTGTTTTGGCAATAGGCAAACAAACAAAAGGTTGATTATAGCATATTTGGAGGTTCCATCTTTGATTTTCAGGAATTCATACATCTCTGATTTCGGGTAAGCTAAGCTCTGATTTTTTTGGGTACATAGTGACTAAGGAAATCAGAGTGGTACACCTCTGATTTCGTGGTAATGTCTACTAATTTTAGGCTGCTTCAGTATTAATTTTAGATTGTCTAAATGCTGATACAATATAGTGATGAAATGGAATGATGTTACACAATGATGTAGCATTATATGTACAATAATACATGAAACATAGACATGAGATAATGATCAGTTATGTACTAATGGTGTGCTCAGTATGAGAAAAATGATGATGACACCTACAATCTAGCATTGGACAGTGATATGATGTAATATGATATCTACACCCATGCTCATTGATTACTCAGTGATGTGATGACGTTCAGTAATATATGATAATGTGACCAGTGATATGCTCAATAAAAAATAATATGATGAATCATATACACAGTGATCATGCTCAGTAGAAAGTGACATGTTGTACACAGTGATGGTCTGATGTATATGATTTGATGACATGTACAGACCTGTGAAGAATTGGCTTGAGCAGTACTTAGTTGATTGGCTTGACAAGTTGACATATGCTTAACGGGCAAGTGACTTGCTACGATCAATGAACGAAAGAAAGATGATGTGGATATAACTATGATGATAGATGATGTGATTGTGATGATTGTAATGTTGTAATGTGACAAATTTGTACTTGTGATACAACCTGGGTCTTGTAACCATTTTTCTTAGGATGACCTAAGAAAAGACCAAGCAGAGTCTTGGATAGAAGTAGGTGCTTTTGATTTAGTAGGTGTTTATTTACCTCACGGTCGCAACCATTGAAATACAAAAATATTACAAACATTATATCTTATGACTCTTGTGCAATGTGTTGATGATTATGCTTTTTAGTTGATGAATGAATTGATTATTGATGCATAGTCTATTGATGAATATGATGTTGAATTGTATGTGAAATGATTACTTAAGTTTTAGAGCTTGAAGAAGTGAAAATTGAAGTAATTCTAAGCTTATCAATTCTCCCCCCCTCCCGGTAAGCCATTGTGTCTAACAACATAATAGTCGCATACTCTATGTGACTAAAAACATTTTTTTCATCTCATCATTAGGGACAAAGGTTTTGTGTTTCAACATTTTGCAACTCAAATCTTATAATCTCGAAATGTTATTAGGAAACATATTGATGCAACTACTGATTAAATGTCATAAAAGAATTAAGGTTTTATGCCTCGATCAAGTGCAATGTTAATGTAATGTTTCTTGAGTTTTATTTTGCAAAGGAGGTATCAATATATTTCTTACCATTCCATAACTTTCAATTTGTAAGGTGAAGATGATATTGGGATATTTTGTATAGGATAGATTTGTCTACATTCTAACAAGTTTTCATGAAATTTTTTTGGAAATTTTTTTGGGGGAATGGTTGTGGGATAGAATCAATCTAAAAAACAACAATAATCGAGTATTTTATTATACATTTTGAGTACACTTTGGCTTTGATTGCTCAAACCATGAGTTTTGGGTTGAATATAAAGCTCGGGGAAGATAAATATTGGTTGTATGGATTTGTTAATGATTTTAATAATGGTGATCAATATTGATTTTGTGCAACCAATTAAATTTTTGAAGACTTGGAGGTTACTCTTCCCAAAGTTCAATCGCGTGAAACAAAGAGATCGAGTTGGACCGAAATTGGTCGTTGGAAAGGGAATTAGTTTGATTGATTTGTATTTCCTTCTAGCCCATTATCGCCTACACTAGTTTTTTGTTGATGTTTATCGTACTTTTGTGATGCTAATTTGTGTCCTTTTTGCATTGATTTTGTGTCGTTATAACAGACAAAACATTTAAATTTTTTATTTTCCATTTGTGTCATATTTGAATCTTATTTCATCAACATTATGTCATTGTTGTGTCATAATTACATCTCTATAATAATATGTATTGCATTATGTGTGTCATGAAAGTTATGTCATTTGCATCAAGGTACCACCTTATTGATCAATAAAATTTATGTGTTATGATTTTTTTACCGTATTTCCATACAATTGTCATTTTCTCTAAATGTAACACACTCAATGTAGAAAATATATTATAATAAATGATAATACATTTATTCCATGAAAATATAAAAATCTTATTTCTGGTCATTCCCAAGTTTAAACAAACCTTTTTATTTAAATGGAAGCTTTTTAAACACTCATTTTCAAGTAAGTTTTTAATTGAAATCAAAGTTAAAAATCCTTAGTGGTAAGAATTATATAAGTGCATTCAACTCTTGTAATCTTATTATATAAAATATCAAGCATTTATTTCTCAAGAGTGATTGAAGCAATTTCTATTTTACTAGTTACATTTGAAGTGATGATTCATAATTGTGTTAGTCATGTATATGAAGTGATGATTCATAATTGTGTTAGTCATGTATATGATATTTGAATGTTTTTCATTAAAGCAATTTCTATTTTACTAGTTACATTTGAAGTGATGTTTCATAATTGTGTTAGTCATGTATGTGATATTTGAATGTTTTTCATTAGAGAACTAAGAAAGAATTAAAAAAGATTAAGCCTCATTGTCATTTTTTCAAAAAAAGAAAAAATTCCATTTAAGTTGGGATGCTTGACATGAGTGAACACAAGTCCAATTGAAGGCATATAGATATGGTGAAGGATTCTATATATGAATTGCTTTGTATGACTTTGAATGGATGAGAGTACTGCAACATAATCAAGAAACATATGTTAGACTATATTTCTTCCATGGTATGAAATATGAGCATGGTAAAAATTTATGATTACATTTTTGTATAAATGGATTTCTCTTCTTATGGTTTTAAATTCATTGATGATAATGGGGTACAAAATTTATATATACATGGATTTTCTCCCACGATTAGTACATTGTAAGATAGATCCTATACTAATCATAAATCTCATTAATATATAAATATATTAAGAAAATAATAATTAATTTAATTTATCATTATTAAATCAATAATGAATGGGAGGGCTTTGAGATGGTGAACAACAAGTGTGAATGAAGGCTTACTATTGTTTTCAGATGGGAACATCTGTAGGGGAACTCTCCCCCTCCATATCATAGCAGACAGATGGGATCCGGTCGGGAACGAATAAGAACCAATCAAAAGGAGGATCAAGGAATGGTGATGGAGAAGAGAGGGGAGACTAGAGGAATGGGATGCTGACAGGGTGGATGTATGTCGAGATCTGTTGAAACCCCATCTCTCCAGATACATTATGATAATTTGAGAGAATGGGTGGAAAAATGGACAGAGAAAGCCCTAATCAGAAAATTCATAGGGATTTTCCCTAAGGAAAGTGATACTTTTAGGTAGATCAAGGAGACATGGAACCCTAATGGTTATTATGACTTGTACTTGAGTTCCAAGGAATTTTTTGGAATAAAAATTTTCAACCAGGAGGACAAATATTGAATCTTGGAGGGAGGACCATATTTCTTCTTTTTACCAAGGTTGTACCTATGCCCATCGAAAGAGTGTTTTAACCCAAACAAAAAGAACATGAGTATTTCCCTAGTTTGGATCCGCCTATATTCATCGTCATGTGAATATTGGGATCCTGAAATATAACAAGACATTGGAAATACCATGGGAAAATTCACGAAGGTTTCATATGAGACTAAACAATGAAGATACACTTGCTTTTCTTGGATATGTGTTTACATGGATATTCCTCGGGCGTTGCACGAGGCAACTAATTTGACCTAGGAGGGTGAGTATTAGGTTTAGCCCATCGATTATGAGTATATCTTGTTCATATGTATGAAATACCATGACTATGGGCATCTCAGTAGATATTTCCCAAAAAATATCCCTACCCTAGCTAATCCCCAAGCATTATGAGAGAACGATGGTTATGATAAGGGTTTCACTCAGGTGAAAATAGAAGGAGGCAGGGGAAGATACCCACTAATCAGATGTAGAATAAGAAAACTACGGGAAAGAGGAAAAAATGTACATATATTTAAAACCCTGAATCAAGTCAGAGAAGATCCGTAAGATCTAAACCGGGGTAATATGAAGGAACCAAATGAAGATAGGAAATTGCATATAGAAGCATACCAACCCTCCTCCCCAGAGTACCGGAAATAACAACTAGATATAATGGAATATTGTGAACAAGAGGAAGAATATGACATGGATCTAAGGGAACTAGATATGGTTGCGATAAAAAAGGACTGTAATAAGAAAGGGAAGGGTTTTTCCCCAAGAAAACAAATAGAGTTACCACAAGCATCCATTCTGATGATAAAGGATTCACATCAATTGGGTAGAGAAAAATAACCTTAGAAAGATAAAAAAAAGGAAGCAACCATAAGAAGGAGAAAAGGGAGGAAGAAAGACCTATAAACAAAGAATTGCAGAGTTAGGAAATAGTTGATGGAATCAGGATAATAGAATATAATTAAGGAATCCTTTTCTGAATTCAATAGAGTTTTTTAATATTCCCAAATCATATTTCAGAGATACTAACTCTAGACAAAGACTTGGTGTAGAAAATTGTCAAACTAGGTGCTAGGAAATTACTAGTTTTGACTGGAAGGACTCAAACTGAAAGGATTCTTCAAAATGAACTCAGAGCTCTGATACTACTATAATGTCCCTGATTTGTAATTAGGTCAGAATATTATCTCTGATGTAATTTTCATCCAAAATATTACATGAAAATTTGCACTGAATTAGAAAGCTCTTGAGACTAGGAAAAAACTAGAAATGTGGATGATACTTTTTCAAATAGGGCAGAGGGTTGTGGAGAGAAATCAAGGGTAATTTTAGGACTGATAAATTAAATTCCACAACATATTTATATCAGGGACCATTTAGGTTTCAGAAATGAGCATCCACTAAAACCTACTCCCACGCTTCTAGGTCACTTAACAGTGAAACTAGGAATACTTTGTCAAATCCAACAACCAGAGGCTTGTATAACACATGAATAATTTTTTGTTATAATATTATGAGAAAGTAATAAGATGTTAATTACGTTTTATAACATATCATAGTAAAAGTAAATGATTATGCAAGTTGCAAAGGTGAGACTAGCCCATAGAGCATCTCACTAGATCCATGTTTAGGATTTTTCAAACAAGGTAAGGGTGAGTCGGATTTTCTGTTTTAGAAATGGGGGAATTAGATATGTATATTAATGACTCATCAGAAAATGAATGGTGGTATTTGGATTCATACAAGACAAAATATGAAAGTTATAGAAAAACTAGTCATTTTACAATGCAAATCTAGACTAAGTCCACTAAAATGAGTAAAACTCAGCCATTTGAAATCATATTGGAATAAAAATTGCAGAGAAGGTTTATGATATAATATTACATCCAATAAATTCTAAATCACTCTCATAAACTAACTATAAAAATCCTTTCAACATTGTGCATTATTACAGTGTATTTTAAAGACCAATTTCAAGGAAGGACATGGAGGTTTGAACCCTTAGATACTGGAAACTCATGGACATGTTAATGACAACTGATATAAATTCATGGATGGATGGAGGCTTCTAAAAAATCTTGAATCAACTCAGAGAGGTTTCCCCATATCTCTAGTGTAACCTGCAATGAGAAGGAAAGAAGAGGGGAAGAGGAGAGAGACAATGAGAAACTTGGGGCGCATCTCCCAGGAACCTAAGGCACAAAAATCAGCAAGGATTAGCTTCATCAACATAAAAATAATAAACATCCAAAATTGAGTAATGGAGCTCCCTATATCTTTAAATAAAATTATGGTGACTTGTTGGGAAATTCAACCACCTACTGAGCAAGTTTCCCTTGCTAAAACCCTAACCCTAGCCACATGATGCTCCATCCTTGATAAATTAGCATGTGTGAGACAAGAAGGATGTTTCTATGCCATCCACCTTCATGCAATTTGGAAACCGCGCCCCACTTGGCCGAGAGTTGTTTCTTTTCCCTATGACAACTCTTCCTGTACTTTCTTCTTTTGTCACTGAACTCCAAAATGGAAAATGTTCCCTAAAGTTGATGCTTTTCCTTAGGATGAATTTTTCTGAACCTCTTTCTTTTGTTAATGATTCTCCAAATGGAAATAGTGCCCTACCTCATCCCATAGTTGAATATTTTGTTTCTGACATATTTTTGTGGCTTTTATCAGTCCTATGACAAATTCTATTTCCTCCTTGGCAAGTTGGCTTGCCCAAGTGGCCCTCCTATTAATGGAAACTTATTTTACACATAATTAATTGCATAATAATTAAAAATGAAAAGAAATTAAGCTTAGTATAAGCCTCTTACATACTTATTTAGTCAATTTCCCTAGGGTAATTAAATAATATCACTTATAACTTGTAGGTGTTTATCACGGTCAACACTTTTTGCTGCTCAAAATGTGGGGACACGACAATGATCCCCTCCCAAATATTCTTGTCCTCAAGAAGAAGCACCTCAGAGTGCTGCAAAGTCTGTCCACCATGTTTTTGCGACACCACTTTGATCATAGTCATCTCTTTAATGTCCATTTCTTTTGATCAAAATTTTCACCCCAGTTAAGGTAGCTGAGTAGAATGCCTAGATCCCACTACCTCCTCTGCATAAATATAAATCCTCCTACCACCATTGGTAATTTTTCATCCCAACAAATACTAGGGTCCCACAACCATGTTGGAAACCCATTACTTCTGAAAACTTCCACCATTAGGTTCAACAATATTTGGACACATTATGGTGTAAGTTGATTTCTGTATTGAATTGTTGCATCCCACATTATATGAATGCAAGATTAAGATTTTTCTATATGTATGCATACCCAATCCTTGGATTTTTGTGTACCCACTCCATCCCATGTCTGCGATACATTTATTATCTGCTTCTCACATAATAAAGAAATGGCATATGCATCTATAAACCTTCTACAAATGTAAAGAAAACTCTTACCAATGTGAGCCAAGCTTGCACAACCTTTAGTCTCCATCTTTGTTATGTATATTCCCATCCAATCCATGGATAAACAAATGCCATTACATGCTTCCTCAAATAGTATTTCCTCAACTATTTGTCCCATAGCTAACTCCTCCTCATGACTCTTCTTCAAATCAACAAATCCTTGACCAAAATCTTCTTCATCTTTCTCAATAAGTGCCAATGCTCGGTCTCCATTTTTTTTTCTCTCAAATCTTTCAAGCACATACAAGTCAAAATGCAGTTCCTATGCATACGTACTAGAGGCATAGGATTCCTGCAAATTGTGTCTTTGTGGCTTCCCAAATGTCAGGAAAATGTCAGTCACAAGAAAGAATTTCTTGCAATAATTACTCTCTTTACCTCCCACATTCTTCATTCCCAAGGTGTCTCTATCCACCCAATCAATGGACGAATAAGGAATTTATTTGCTGATCCATATGGAATGTGATCAGCCACCTCCTATAGATCAGATTCAACCATCCATAAGGGTATGTCATAATGTGTCTCTTTCCAAGCATGTGTGTTAGAAAACTCTTCACTGATGCAAGCAATTCTAGTGCATCCTTGATCCTCTATTTTTGTGAAGTTTTTATCTATCCAATACATGAATAGATAATTATCTTTACTTGCTTATTTACTTGGAATTTCTTGATCCATATTTCCCATAGCTAATAACACTTCATCCTTCCTCGCAATCTCAATGAGCACTTGGCCAATACTTTCTTCCTCATAGATTTTCACAAGCACCTTCAAATCTGCTCCTTCCTCGTGGTTTTCCTCCACCTGAGGTTCCTCCATTATACCCAAAATATTTCCTTCCATTCAACATGAAAGGTGTGACACCTTCAACTCCTTTTGAAGTTGACATATTTGCAACTTTGACTCTTGAAGGGATCTTTGTGTGCTCTTCAATAAGTCACTGGTGATCTCCAACTTATTAGTGAGCCTAGTATGATTCTTCTTCTTCCTTATTGAATGCACAATGATACATTTCAGCCACCATGAAGAGATGATATCTGTTAGATAGTAAGTTCATATATGTCTCCTTCATCTTGTCCATGCCTTCTTTCAGTTCTATGCAGACCTCTAGAAAGGCTTCTCCTTCCATCTCTCCGCTAGAATATTTACAACAACATCTTGCCACCAAGGCATTGATGTCTACAAGGTTGTCCATGGCTTACATAAGCTTCTCTCTATCCTCCTTTAGTGCTCCACTCAAATGATGTGGCTCACAAAGAAGATCCTCCATCAAGTGTCCTTCATCCAATGGATGACATACATGCTCAAATTTCTTATGGCATAAATCCACAACATATGTTTCTTTCTTAGCACACACATCAACATTAGAAGATCTTATAAGTTCATTTACAGTGTATGAAGGGAATGTTTATTATAGGCCTGCAATGAAGTGTAATATCTGAAAAAATAAAAAAGGACCTCATACTTTGGTATTTCATCTTCATTGGGCTGCAATAGAGTACACAAATCTAAATTGTGTGCATCCCTTTTCATCGGATTTTTCTCCTTCAAATTTTCTAGTTTACGCCCAGCTAGTGGGGCCTTGTCTTCCACTTCATTAGGATGATCAATTGGTGATTTTGGATCTGATATATGTTCTTCTTTTGGATATGATCCAAAATATACCTTATCATCATTAACAACATCACCCTCCTTTTCACTGGTTTGGTGTTCACCAACAGAGAAACTAGGAGTGAATTATTTCCCCTCACCAGTGTCCTTCATTTTGAAGTCCTCATAGGCAAGCGAAATATGTTCATTATCCCATGGATTATATGGCTGTAAGTGAACAAGGCTAATGCAAAAATCAGAACCCTTATCATCCATGTTCTTCATATTACCATCTTCTCGAAGTGATACTAAGGTGGCATGCTCCTCCACCCAATTTTTGAGTTCACACTCAAGCGGTGTGGCCTTGTTTTCTTCTTCCTTATGTAGCTCCATAGGTGAATGTAACTATGATTTGTAATATTATTTTGGATCTTATCCAAAATATGTCTCTTCACCCATACATGAGCCAACATCCTTATCATTGATCTGCAAATCACCCCTAAATAATTTGGAAGTGCACTCACCTTCCTTTTCATCTCCCATGCAGTGACTTGCACTCCACCTCAGGAATTTCTTCTTCTACTTCATTTCTCTTCTTCTTCAAGGAACTTGAGGCTTCTTCATTGTGATCATCACCGGAAGTTCTATTTGAAAAAAATAAAAATATTCTCTTACTTCTTGGACAAGCATATGGCTTTGATGAATCTTCCTTCTTTCCTCCTCTATTGGCTCCAGGTGCCAACCTTCTGGTATCCACTTCCTTGCACACTTCATCAACCAGGTGTGCAATCCTTTTCATGTTTTTCCCAAAGCAGGGATATCTAAATATATTCTATATCTCAATATTTCAGTACTATCGAAAATATAAGACCTCCATTATCTCTTCTTTCAAGGCATAGTATTCCATGGAATACTGGAAGGGTTCCTTAGAGTGCCTTCCATTGAAAATTTCACCATTGATGCTTGCAGGTTTATGGAAAATGGATTCATAATAACATGGGATCTAGTAATAATCCATATCATTCCTACTACATCTACCTGAGGTACTACATGAGGGATATTCATAGCCTTCTTATTCATACTGCTCAAAGTATTCTTCAATCATTGGTAGGAACCTCATGGCTGCAACTAGACTCAATGATCTACAATGTCAATCAACAGAGATCCTTCTTTCCACATGATAAGACAAGGAAATATATATGATACCACAGTAATATCCCCAAATCATATTTCAGAGATACTAACTCCAGATAAAGACTTAGTGCAGAAAATTGTCAAACAAGGTGGTAGCAAATTACTAGTTTTGACTAGAAGGACTCAGACTGGAAGGATTATTCAAAATGAACTTAGAGATATGATAATACTGTAATGTCCCTTATCTATAATCATATCATAATATTATATCTGATATAATTTTTATCCAAAATATTACATGAAAATTTGCACTAAATCAAAAAGCTCTTGAGACCAGGAAAAAACTAGAAATCCGGTCGATACTTTTGCAAAAAGGGCAGTGGGATGTGGAGAGAAATCAAGGAAACTTTTAAGGACTGATAAATTATATTCCTAACACATTAATATCAGGTATCATTTATTTTTCAGAATCAACATCAATTGAAACCTACTCCCACGCTTCTGGGTCACCTAACCATGAAACTAGGAAGACTTTGTCAAATCCAACAACCAGAGGATTGTATAAAATGAATAAGGTTATGTTATAAATTTATGAAATAATAATAATAGGTTCATGAAGTTTTATAATATATCAGAGGTAAAGGACATTATTCTGCAAGTTGTAAAGGTGAGAATAGCTCGCAGGGAAGCTCACTAGCTCCATCTTCAAGATTTTCCAAACATGGTAAGGGTGATTCGAATTCTCTGTTTTGGAATTTGGGGAATTGGAAATGTTTGTTAATGATGCATAAGAAAAATAATGGTGTTATTTGGATTCATAAAATTCTAAATATGAAATTTGCAGCAAAACTATTCATTTTACAATGCAAATCTAGACTAGGTCCACTAAAACAGGACAAACTTAGCTATTTTAAATCATATTGGAAGAAAATTTGCAGAGAAGGTTTATGATATCATATTAAAGAAAATAAATTAAAGTTACTCTCATCAAATAAATATAACACTCTCTTGAACATTGTGCATCATTACAGTGTATTTTAAAGGCCAATTTCAAAGAAGGACGTGGAGGTTTGAACCCTTAGATACTAGAAAATCATGGACCGGTTAATGACATCATATACACAGTTATGGATGGCTAAAGTCTGCTAACAAATCCTGAATAAAGTCATAGAGGTCACTCCATATCTCCAGTGTAACCTGCAATGAGATGGGAAGAATAGGGGAAGACGAGAGAGGGAATGAGAACCTTGGGGCACATCTCCCAAGAACCTGAGGGACAACACTCAGCAAGGAATCTTTAGCTTTATCAAAATAAAAATAATAAAAATCCAAAACTGAGTAATGGATTTCCCTCTGTCTTTAAATAAACTTCTTTTGACTTGTTGGGAAAGTGAACGACCTGCTAAGCAATTTTCCCTTACTGAAACTCTAATCCTAGCCACATGATGGGCCTTCCTTGATAAATTAGCATGTGTGATGCAAGAAATATGTTTCCCTGTCATCCACATTCATCCAATTTAGAAACTATGGCCTCCTTGGCCCAGAGTTGTTGATTTTCCCTATGACAGATTTTCCTGCACTACCTGCTTTTGTCACTGAACTCTAGAATGGAAACTGCACTCTAAAGTTCTTGCTTTTCCTTATGACAATGTTTTTTGAACTTCCTGCTTTTGTGACCGAGTCTCCAAATAAAAATTGTGGCCTAACTTAGCCCAGAGTTGCCTCTTTTTTGTCTGACAACATTTCTTAGCTTTTGTTAGTCCTATGACAGATTCTATTTCCTCTTTGGCAAGTTGGCTTGCCTAAGTGGCTCTCCTATTAATGGAAACTTATTTTCCAGATAATTAGTTGCATAATAATTAAAAATTACAATAAATTAAACTTAGTATAATCCTCTTACATAATTAATTAGCTAATTTCCCTAGGGTAATTAAATAATATCACTTAGAACCCCTAGGTGTTTATCATGGTCAACACTTTTTACTGCTCAAAATGTGGGGACATGAAAAGTTTCCCAATGAAGGTTATAAAATGGAAAATTCACGGGGTGAGTCACTCTAGCAGAATTAAGATGTTGAGAAATAACTTGAGAATGGAGAAACCAGTGATAGTTTTTCTACAAGAAACAAAATGTGGAAAATAGGTTATGAGGAAAATAGGGAATAATGTCTAGAAAGGTAGCGAACCAATGTCAGTTGATGCTCATAGAATGGTGGGAGGTTTTGAAATTCTATGACACACATAAGAATTATGCTTAACAAAATTTTAGTCCCCTAGATTCTCCCTATAGGTAGAATTTCATATCTGTAATACTTCAGTGAGAGGAGTCCTCGAATTTTAATGGCCCAAGCATATTTCCCCAAAAGGAAGCCTTCTTGGAAATTCCGTGTGAGGAAGAAAGGTGGATAGGAAAAATAAATGTATTACTGGTGGAGACTTCAATTTAATCACCTTGCTCGGAGGGGGGCAAGGTAGGTAGAGGAATCCTAGGAGCAACAAATGAATCATTTAAAGAATTCATAGAAGAAAACATGTTGGTGGATGTGGAATCTAGGAGTGGTTGGGTCACCTGAAACAATAAACAAGGATATGAGCGCCACGTGATCTTTGGGTTAGATAGATTTATCATCTCAAAGGGATTAGTCAATGGGGCTAGTGATTTGACATATATGGTCCTTCTGTATGCACGTTTAGACTACTGGTTGGTTTTCCTATCATGGGATGGGATGCTCCCCCCCCCCCCCAATCAAAAAACCATTTCAATTTAAATANTAATGACTTCAAATCATTATTCCAATAATGGTTGGAGGATTTCGATACCCCCATGGGAACACGGATGTGCCAATTCCAACAGAAATTAAAGGAATAGAAAGAAATGATTCGTGCTTGGAACAAGCAGGAATTTAAAAATATATTCCAAGATTAAAAAAAATTCTTGATGGAGTAGTGAGAGGAGATACAATGGGAGGGAATGAATAATGGATGCGATGAGAAGTTAAAGAAGCATAAAAATTCAACCTTGGAACATGTCAACACTCAAGAATGGAAGGAGAAAATATACTGGAAATGAAAATTAAGGAACCAATGGCTCCAGGAGAATGAACGCAACACCAAACTTTTTCTCCAATTTTGTCTAGAATAGGGAAAGGACTAAATTAAATAAACTAAAGAAGGAGACATTGAGGTATGTGAAAACACGGGAGGATATGGAAGAATAACTGATTAGTTATTTTGGAACAATAATGAAGGAAGACAGGGATTAAAAATTAGATCATATAAAATACTACCCACAAGATCCCTTCTCTGATAACCCTTTAACAAAGCAAACTCTTAAATAAACCAGTGTAGATGAGAGAGGTTGAAGAGTCTGTTCATTAGATGGAAAATGGGAAAGAACCCAATCCTAATGGTTTTAGAAAAAATCTCTTCCATCACTTTTTTAATCTCATCCAGTTGGACATTTGGAGAATAGTGGAAGACTCTAGACAAGATACAGGGGTGCTTTAAGCCTTCAATGCGACATTTTTTACCCTAATTCCTAAACCCAATGGAGCATGCTCTCCAAGTAATTTTAGAACTATAGCATTATGTAATGTTATATATAATATCATCACCAAATAAATTTCCAATAATCTTAATCCTATCCTCCCAATTTTGGTATCCCCAGAGCAATAAGGTTTTGTTGAGGGTCTCTAGATTCTGGATGGGGTCATTCTAGTTCCTAAAGTGATCCACTCTTTGAAGGTAACAAATAAGTTGGATATGTCAAAATCCTATCATAAGTTAAGTTGGAAATTCATGAGATATATGCTCAAGGCCTAAGGATTTAGTAAATAATGGATTGAATGGATAATGAACATGACCTCTTATGCTTTCTTCCCAATCCTTCTCAAAGGATCACCCACTAAGACGTTCAGTCCATCCCAGGGTATTCAACAAGGGGGTCCTTTATCTCCTTTCTTGTTCATTCTAATGGCTGAAGGTATTAGTCAGTTGATCAAAGTCATGATGGAATGAAATAAAATCAAAGGGTTGAATCTTCACATTGATGATCATAAGAAAACTCACCAACAATTTGTTGATGGCATGATGCTCATGGGACTTCCTTCAATCCAAGGAGCTAGAGCCTTTAAGAAATGCCTAAATACGTTCTAGAAATACTTGGGTCTAAAAGTTCATAGAAAAAATTCATACGTTTTTTTCTTCAATACTTTGAAGATTTCTCAAAGGAATATAATATGTATCTTGGGATTCCAAGGTGTCTCCGTTCCATCAAAATATTTAGTCGCTCCTCTAGCAGAAGGACTTATCAAAAAATTTCCATTGGAATATTTACAGCAACAAATGAAGATGAAGTTGTCAAACTAGGCATTTGGGCCTTTCAATCTTTCTAGCAGATTGACCCTTATTAAATCAATTCTTCAAGTGATTCCTGTCCATTTTTTTTCATTCATGGAAGCTCGTAAGCAAGTCCTCAAGGAGATTAGACATATCTAATGCCAATATTTGTGGGGGTGTAGCCTTGATAAATATAGGTACGAGTTTCTCAGTTGGGATAATCTATGTGAATCAAAATCCCAAGGAGGTCTTGGGAATACAGATCCAAAAAAGAAGAGTGAGGTTCTAGGGGTAAATCTAGTGGACTTGGGTCACCCACAATGCATAACCTTGGGAAAAATTATGGAACATAAAATATTCCCAAGATCAACCATGCAAGGATCTCATAAGGTTTAATGAAGAGAAACAAGGATCACATATCTGGTGTCGCAACAAAAGATTCATACAATACCATAACTTTTGATAAATTCAAGACATGAAGGCCATAAAGTTTTGGGAAGATTCATGGAAACAAATGCCCAAAATCTTAACTCATATTAATAATTGGGCATGCTAGGAAAGATCTGCATAGATGAGGCTTACCAAGGTTAACCAATTCTGGAAGGTGGAGATGAAAGAAACAGATTGTGACAAATGTAATTCTCTGATGAATGGTGGAACAAGAGATTCCCTGCAAAAGAGATACCTAGGATTCAGGACTCCCTCCAGGATAGATGCATAATAATTCAAGGTAGTCCAGATAAGTTTAGGTGGGGCTACTCAACAGAAGGATTTTTCAACACCAAGGAATCTTATGAGCTCTAGTATAATAGAGGGGAGGTGAAAGCATAAGAAATATGGGAAAAAGTATGGAAGTCAAAACATTAGCCTAAAGTGGCTAATTTTGTGTGGTTAATTATATATCAATGAATCTTAACTATGATAATCTTAAAAAATGGGGCATGATCAACCCTTCGTAATTCCATATGTGAAATTATAAGGAGGAAACTATCAATCATCTCCTTGAATCCCCCCCCCTTTGCATCAACCTTATGGTACAGGGGAACTGAAATATTTTGAATATTCAAGCATGTATGAGGAAAGCTAGACCAAACTCTTAGAGATTGGGATATAAAATCCTTCCAGAAATCCATTGTTGTATACATATGGATCATGTTTCCATGATTCCTGATGTGGGAAGTTTAGAAGGAAAGGAACCATAAGATTTCTTAGGACATGAATACCAACTTTGGCAGAAAGTATACATTAGAGGAATTTTGGGGTCTAAAATGGGCCTCCTAAGGAAAATAATAAAATAATAGTTAAAATAATAAAATAATAGTTAAAATAATAAAATACTAT
>LPNX010567289.1:69459-89459 GCA_001517045.1 Pseudotsuga menziesii
GAGCTCAACCCCACATTAAAGAGACAATTAAATTCACTTAGTGGGATGAAAACGGGCTGAGAAATTGGAGATTTGGAGAAACTAATTATCGCAAAATGGGGCTTAAACAAAGTTGACCGATGTTGTATCCAAAGGAATACTAAAATGGTTACCCGGGATATCCTAAATTTTTTTCCTCTCCCCCAACTAGTTATTTCAAGCTAAATTTTGATAGTGCCTCTAAGGGAAACTCGAGTTCCGCTGGTTTTGGAGGGGTGGTATGGAATCATGATGGTCACATTTTGTAGGTATACCATGGGTATAGAGGAAATGACATGAATAATGTTACTAAGTTGCAGGGTTTTCTTTATGGTCCCAATATAGTTTCTCATAAAGGATGGGAGCCAACCATGGTCGAAGGGGACTAGAAAGTCATCATCCATATGGTGAAAAAGGTACAACATGGGAAATGGGTTTCCAAGATGTTGCAGAGTTGTAGGATGGTATACAGTGTGGAAAAATTGGAAGCGTAGTTGAATGAACACATGCGTGGAGCTTTTTCTATGTGAAGTGTAACAATAATAAAGTCATTGGCCACTTGGAAAAGGTGGGGGAAGGTGACAAACAAAGAAGCAAGAAAGGTCAGTTGGCAAGTTTTGGATTTGAAGAGTGGGTTAACCAATGTGCCTAGATGGCCATCCAGAACACTCAAATTTCGAGGGAGGAAAGGGATGATGTGAGTCACTTGTATGAGGCTAATGTTAGGACCCGCAATGTTGGTATGATTTCCACTGAGAAAAATCACTATCCACGTCCTAAGGGTAGTGATCGTACTAACCTATATAACACCTATGAGTGAACAATTAAATCCCTATAGATGTAGTAATGAGGAAAGGTTATGGAAATTCCCTCAAAAAGAGGATATTGTAGGCTAATATGATGCAAGAAGACATGATATTTACAGGGATTGTCCTACATATTGATGAATAGGTAAATTTAATGATATGATCAACTAGGAAATGGAATGTCAGAAATGATATAAAGATGGAGAAAAAACATGAGATTAAATACAAGCTTCTCATCTTTATCACCTTTATAGAGATTTTGTGTGCTCTAAATAATCAGAATCAAAGCGTGGAGGGTTATTCTCCCCCCTGGGAGAGAATTATGTATCCTAGCGGGGGGGGAATACAAGGAGGCCATGAAGAAGGAGAGGAAAGGAAATACTATGAGGGTGACTCAAGAGAAGAAGAGGGATTTTCAAGAGGCTAAGTTATTCCATGACAAAACCTCTCCAATCATTAGAGGGGAAATCGAACAAGTGGAAAATGATATGTGGGAGGAAGTGAATTCCCTCCACATGGATGAAATTAGAGAGGAAGTGGCAGAGTGGGTTCAAGACCCTGGTTCGACTGCTGGTCATCTCTCTGTCTATGATCAAATTATCTTAATCTATTTGGTTATGAAAGGAATCCTCTCCCATGTCTTACGGAATATGAAAACAATGTTGTTGGTGATGCGGAACTTGCGCACACTTGGAAAGAGCATAACCGAGACTATCAGTTAATGCACAGGAAAATTGGTATCACGATGAAAAAAATGGGCATTTAGATCTAACCTCCTCCCAATGTTGGTTCTAGTGTGGGTTCATCGACTCCAGGCGGGAGAATTCTAGATATGGCACCGGGTATTGGAAGTTTCATTGTTGTAGGGAAAGAAAAAATGGGTTTTATCCCCCGATTGGAGTATCTACATAGATTTGTCCCCAACTCTAGGGAGGGGTCGTCCAAGGGGCTTTGGTTTTTGTCAATAGAACATTGTTTCTGTTTTCAGTCTGGACTATGTATTTATGTTTCAGTATAATTGTTTGTCTATCAACTTTTATTAAGGTTATTGGATGGTATGGGATGTTTTTTGCAGAACAATCGACAATGTAATGGGTGTGTTAGTAGGGTCCAGTTTTAGTGACATTAGTTTGTTTCAGGGTGATGGGAAGTATAGAGGATTATGGGGATGAAATGAGGATGTCATATTGTTTGTGAGTTGGCAAGGCCTTATGCTATGAATTCCATGTACTTCTTTTTGATATAGTAAAATAATGTCTTGCGTATAAAAAAGTAATAATGAATAATAATTATTATTAGTATTAAATTAATAAAAAATATTAATAATTAAATTAATAATAATGTGAATATTGTTATTAATAAGAGGTGGTAGATGTAGGGGGTTATTTTTAGCTTCGAAGGAAAATTGTAAATGACATATGCTGGGGATTGGGAGTGACGACCACTATTTAAGAAGATAAAAATATTTTGTTTCATAGATTGACCTTGATGTGTACCTGAAATTTTAAGAATGATATAATTTTTAGGGATTCAATATTGTTCATTAGGTAGGGATGTGGATTAAAATTGTTTCAAATCATGCATAAAATCATAAAACTTATGCCTTCATTTGACTCCATACGTTTTTCCATATACATCATACAAGAAGATGGATTGGATAATAACTTTTGTTATTTCAACAAATGGGTTTCAATAAAAAATGGCAGTGACCCCAAAATTCTAATAATATCCAATGATACTCCTTAGAATGAATCATTTATGGAATGGATTGGCATGGATTGGCATTGTTAAGACACTTATCCTTGGAGGAGGCTCAACATTGGATGCATAAAACTTCCTAAAAGAGACATCAAGACCGAACGCGAACGCAACTTCAGAAGATGCAGCTCCTAAGACCCATCTCTAAATACATATTCAAACAAAGCTTATTTGTCTTCGGAGGGCGAAGATCATCACAAGCGCAAACTCACTTTAAACAAAGTTTCCGATCCCAGTTGATCACACTAAGTGTATAGGGAGAGCATACGCTACTAGTTTTATAGACTCATTACACGTGAGATCACTGCTTTTGATCCCAGCTGATCGCTTGAGGCGCAGAGGGAGAGCATACACAGTGCTCGACACAAAGAAAATACAGAAATATCACTAGACTAAAAAGCACTCAGTCCCCAAATGAGGGGAGGAGCAATTTATTTATACATATTTAGTCCGTAAGATGGTGACCCAAAACCTACACCTGATGGTAAAGATACTTGATTCAGATCTCATGGTAGTGGATCAAATCACACCTTTTGTTTGGTAAGTCACCCAAACCATGTGAAGGAATCTACGGGCTGATGAGTGACTGGACTTTTACACAGTGGAGCTATTGTTAGCGGCCCACAACGCTTTCCATTATTCATTGTCATGATTACAAATACATGGGTTTTCCCCACATGTACAACCAATGAATCTGTCAAAATCGTTGTCCAATCCAAATTCTGTATCCAGAAATAAGCAATTTGAAAAGCATTGTTCCACATCAAATCTGAGCATGACTTCATTACAAATACAATAGAATTCTCCTTGAAAAATGGATTCAACCTTAATATTTAAAGGGATCCTTCTCGTATGGATTTTATTATCTAGGAGGCCGCCATTTTTTTCCATTCTTCTGTATTTCTGCTGAGTGAAAATAGGGGGTTCAAGAGGAGAGTAAGATCCTCCAATATGTCGCAACTTAAATTTAAACCAAACATGATTTTGATGTGCTACGATCATGTCTGCTTGAAGGTGTAAGATGAAATTGGCACGCCATTGAACCCAATATTTCCTTGGACGGAACTTATCAAGAAAAACTTATGTCCATCCTAACCATTATTGTTGCACCAGTGTAGAAGGATCCCATGTCAAAAAACATGGACCGATGTCCACATAAAACAATTATCGTCCACCTGTATAGGCTATGTCAATCCAAACATGATTGAGATACTGAAGCTAGTGCAAAGCATTTTCTAAGCCTTTAAAGGCTTGTTTTTCCCATATCTCCAAGATTTGAATGTTCAGAGGAGAGGCATTTACTTGTTGAATTAAAGAGAGTGCTAGATATTTATCTACTGCCTTTTTGCTAGCGCAATTCAAAAATTCTTCTCTTTCTTCTTCTGACAAGGGATCATTAAAGATCAAGGCCTTGGATTTTTTGATTGACGAGCTAAAACTCCATAGTTGAACATATTGAGGATAGGTTTATCCTGTAGTTCTTCTCTGGTTAACATGTCAGCAACACAATTTAAATAGCCTGGTTTATATACAATTTCAAAATCAAAGTTTTGTAACCAAAGAAACCATTTTAAAATCCTAGAACTATTTTCTTCCATAAGATTTTCATTCTTGAATATACAGGGCATTATTTTCAGATATGGTCTAATAATAAACTTGACATGTTTTAAATAAATCTTGAAATGGTTTATAGTCTTTTTTACTGCAAGTATTTCTTTGTGGCTTGATGGATAATTGATCTCTGCGTTTTTGACTGCTCATAAGGTGTAGCCACAGATTTACTCTTTATCTCCATGTTTTTCTATGAGACTCTACCCTCCCAAGCATTATTGGAGGCATATGTTTCAATCACCATTTGACCAGAACCTTGAGGGAGTGAAAGTGGAAGAAGGTGTTTCACTTTTTCTTTGATTTTCTGGACTGTATCCATCATATGTTTATTCCACTTTGGGGGATTTTTCTTCAGCCATTGTTGCGAAAAATGAATGTCATCCGCCTGTCCTTTGTAGAATGGCCTGATATAATTCAGGCTTCCCAGAAATCTCTGCAGTTGAACTTTTTCCAAGATCTGATCAGGGAAGTGAGGAAAAACCTTCAAGACATGTTCTTGAAGAATCCCCTGTCCTTTACTTATTCTGTATCCCAAAAATTCAATATCCTTTTTTCCAATTTCCATTTTGGATTTTGATCAAACCAACCCATGTTTAAAACCAAAGAATAAAATTCTTGGAGATGTTTTAAATGTTCCTGCAAATTTTTGGAACAAATAAGAGAATCGTCTATATACACTAATTCCCATTTCTTTTCTCTAAAGATATATTCCATTGTTTTTTGGAATTTTGATGGTGCATTATTGATTCCAAATGAAAGGTCTTTCATCTGATACTGCCCATGAGGAACAACAAAGGTAGTTTTGAACATGTCTTTTGCTTCAATTCCAATATGATAAAAACCAGACTTCAAGTCAAATTTGCTAAAAAATGTACATCCTGCTATTCTTTGCAAAAGACTAGATTAATCAGGGAGAGGCTAACGGACTGGTTCAAGGACTTTATTCAAGGGTTTAAAATTCACAACCAGTCTGGGTTTCCCTCTTTTTATCTCAGAGTGTTTAATGACAACAAATGCTCGGCATGCCCATGGGATCTTAGAGGGTTCTATGAGACCTTTGTCTAATAGTTCTTTAATTTCATTTGCACAAAATTCTTTTTCTAAGGGAGACATGAGGGCAACAGAGGATTTTTGGGGTTTTGTTTTCCCTAGAGGGTTAAAAGGTAAAGAGAGAAAGTATTTTTCTCTGGTCCAAAATGCGTTAGGTGATTCTGAGGTGCAATCCTTCTCTAATTTTGAGGAAATTGTAGAGAGGGCAGATTCTTTATGCATTTCTGCATAGGCGATGCATCATTCCATTTTGAACAGTTCTGCAAGACTAGGAGTGGGGTTAGATTGAGGAACAAGATTCTTACATTTGAAAGAAGCAAAATAGTATAGAGATGTGGAAACTCTTCTGCCTTTTATTGTACAAGTAAAAATCATATTGGGATCATCAACTTTAATGGGGATGACTTTATGTAGAAAAGGTGAGCCTATTATGCAATCTTCCTTAAGATCATCTAGTCTATTGAGGTGAAGAACTTCTTTTATTCCTCTGATGCTTATTGGAAATATGGAACTCTTCCTTTGAGCTATACAAGAGTTCCTTCAATGGCTACACCATGTTCGTTTGTTTTTTCCTAGTAAAACGATGGTATATCATTTCCTTTTTCCAAATTCATTTGGAAACCTGAATCTATCATACAATCAAGCTCATAAGCTTTGAATTCAAATGGATAAAACTTTATTTTAATGAAATATTTAGGACGAGTGAACAACCCTAAAGATCCTAGCGATGGTTCTTCGTTATGGCAAGATCTTCTTCTTTTGAATCACTAGTGTGCTGAGAATGTTTTGGAGTTTTAGCAGCTTTTGGTGTCTGTAGTGCTTCAACATAGGCTCTACATATTTCTTCATTAGAGGACTGGTCTCTTTCTCTGATTGTTATTTTAAGCATTCTTTTCTATTCCAATATTTCTTTTACCAGCTGCTTTAAATAATTTTACTTATCTTTAATTTGTATTCTAAGCATATTCTCTTTATCTTTTCTGAACTTTTGTTTATCCTCATGATGATCATGATGGCCTTTGTATAAATCTACAGGTTGGTAGAATGCTGGATTCTTGTTGATTTCTGGGGAGACATATTTCTCTCTTGCTGCTGAGACTTTCTCTTTTGATTTTATTCTTGTTAAAATATTTCTCTTTTCATCTTTCATATCTTTCCTTTTTATATATTGATGAACTGGAGTCTCAAACAATTCTTTGTCAATTTCAGCAATCCTAAATTCTGAAGAGACCTTAGGAGGGTTACAAGAGAACATTTAAAAGCTAAAATCAGGAGGACCAGAACATCCTCCTAAATTTGCGTCTTCCTTAGAATAGGAAGAAGAAGATTCAGATGAATCAGGGGAAAATTTATATAAAACAAGGTCAAAATCGGAGGAATCACCTTCTTTTGGTAAGAATACAATTTCACCTTCAAGGTAATCTCCTGTTGTACACCAAGCTAGATCCCACCAAGATGGATCTAGTTCTTTGGAGAACATAGCAGCAAGTCTTGGCTTTTTCTTCTTATTTGGGAATTTGTTAGCCCAGTGGCCCTTTTTACCACAAATAAAACATTTTTCTTTATCTGCAGGTTCATATCTTTTCTTAAAATAGGATTTCTTCTTGAAACTTTTTCCCTTTTTATGCATGTAACCTTTATCTGGATGAAAAATAGGTGCACTAGAATACTTTTGTTGCTTTTTCTTTTTACAACTACATGAATCACACCCAAAGTGTCCTCTATTATGGGCACCACTTCTCCAATCTAGTATTTTGCAACATCTTTGCAAAAACTAGGGGAAAACATTGAAGAGTGCCGCTTAAAATCTTTAGCTACTCTTTTCTCGAGACAATGTTCTTATCAAGTTTCCATGATGAATCCATGCAATTGATCAAGAGAAAGACCTGACAAAGGGATTTTTTTTATCTTTAAAACGTTCAACAACATCAAGAACATGGTTAGGAAAACTTCTTAAATAATGCTTCAGATATGCAGGCTTATCAGCATTGCCATAAGAAATTAACAGTTTATGCATATAACAAAAATATTCTTCACTTTTATTTAGGTCACAGATTCTGGATGACATAAACAAAGTTGCAATATTTTCATAATCTTCATTTTCATTAGGACCATAGAATTCTTTACCGATGGCAGTAAGAATTTGTTGGTCTGCATCCTCTGCATTTAACATTTCCTCTCTGGATTCTTGGGGAATCCAGCGCCACCATTATGAAGCTAATCCTGAAAATCCAACAACCAGCTGGAGCGCTAATTGTTGGCCAGTTATTGCGGTGTCCTGTGTTCTTTTGTATAATACCCAATTTGACAGAAGTTGAATAGCTATTCGGATTTGGATGCGGGATTGGCATTATATTTTTAACACAGGTTGACCAGGCATTTGGGAGATCAGATTGTTCATCCCATTTATTCCGAAACTAAGAGAATGAGGAACTAACGAAGGAGAAGTGTCATGGGGTTTTGACATTTCTATATCAAAAGGAGGAGGAGGTACTATTATCTGAGGATGGTTGTGCTTTTGATTGGTCGGGTTTGAAGATCCAACATTCTCTCTTTTAGGGATTTTGAATGTTGATAAATATTTATCTGAAAGGGAATTTGGCATTCTTTTAAACTGGGATACCATATCTTTTAACTCGTTGAGTTCATCTTGGTTTTCCATTTCTTCACCAAAAAGGAATTCTAGTCTTTGGTCATCTTCTTGAATACTAATCATTCCAAATGAGTATATTCTTTCATGTTTGGATTTATGACCTTTAGCTACAAGATCTAATGTAGTTTGGCTTATAGGATTCTTTTTATCACTTCATCTTGGGTTCTGGCCATCATTTTTCCTAAGACATCTAACATTTTCTCTAACTTTTCACTTGCTAAGATAATTGAAATTTTTACTTCTTCTTGACCTGCAAGGAAGTGATCAATTTCAGCTTCTATCAAAGCAATGTTTTCTTTCTCAATCTGTGCTTTTTTCCTTAGAAGCATAATACCAGAGGCTATGCCATCTATATTTTGGCCAGTTAGTTGCTGCTGATAATTACTGTAATTAAGAAGCTTTATTTCATCAGAGATAGTTTTGTGTGGAGTTGATGATCTATGTGGCATGAACTCTCTTTTAGAAAGACCATCATGAGAAAATTGTCGGAATGGAGTACTAGGAAGATTTTTTCCTGGATGGAACAAGGTATCACCCTGTGGGTTTATGGAGGTGAAACGAGGGCCACTTCTAGGGACAGACATCATGTACAAGCTTACTCCTTTGTTTCTAATTTTTCGTCTCTCAAGTGCTTTTCTACAGGAAGGGTAGTCTGCATGCTGACCTTTATGCTCATTGTTATGAACACCTAAAAGGGAAAGGAAGGAAGAAGAACAAGGTTCAAACAAGGCTAATTTTTTAGAGGTATTATTCACTGAGGAATATTTTACAAGAGGTGGATCAAATTGAGGAGAAGGAAACCCTTCAGACAATTTAAAAGAGTTTGAAAATATGTCAAAGACAAGGGTTTTGGGAATAGAGAGTTGATGGTTCTTATTTTTGTCAAAGTCTCTTAACTCTATGTATCTTACCTCCCATTGCTTTGGGTAACTAATGCCAGTCCTGTCAAATGTGATAAGGGTGGAATTTTTAGACTTATCAGTTTCCACCATGTTGAGCAAGCACGATCTTTCATGGACTTTAGGATAAGAGGTGGAAGGGAATCATTTCCAAAGCAGATGAAAACCATAGATTTAAGCTGAATGACTTTGGATCCAATACCCATTTTAAAACCTAGAGGATGAATATAGGATTTAAGTAAATCATAGATGTAGGGGTCATCCAAGCCGATGGAATATTTAGGAAAGATAGTACCAAAAAATGGGCCATTGTGCAAGGGGCCTTCAAATCCTCGAATTAAAGCATTAGCAAAATCTAAGTGCGGGTATCCAAAACAAAACACAAAGAAGAAACATTCATATAAGATCGTACTAATGGGACAAGTCCTAATTTGACAATGCCCAGATGCGCATATTTGAAACCTTTTGTCTTTTCCCAGACAATTTGTTCTTTATCAATGAGATTAATGTGAATGGGCTCTTCCTAGTCAGTGAAGGTGGTATCCAAGTAACTGATTTTAATTTGTGTGTTGGACGTATATTGCCACCATTTCATTTTATAAACCTCAGAGGGTAAGATCTCAGGAAATTTCCAGTCAAGGGAATGTATTGTATCATCGATAGTTATAATGGAAGATGAAGCTCCAGAAGCTTGAAAGGATGATCTCCTTTTAGCTAGAGAGACTGTAGTTTGATCTGCATATTGGCAATCTAGAGATGCCAGCCCTACAAAGTCCATTGAAGGATCCATGGAACACTTGTCGGAATCGAGAAGTAAAGATATAGTTTTGGGCTTTAAGATATCCTACGGGTATACTGAGAGACAACACTAGTGGACTTGCGATGCCTGAAACAGATGGTTATAGCCACCAAAACTCCGAAACGGACTTGGATATCGAAACTATTCCACACGGATACTTTTGCAGCAAGAAATGAACTATGTTCTCAGATTGCTAATACAAAAAGATTTCCAGAATGTAATACGGAAATTTGATTAAAAGAGCTTCTGAAACTACAAAGAGATGATACAAATGTCGATGTGGCTATGATACCAAGAGACACTAAGACCATATGTGAACGCGACTTCAGAAGATGCAGCTCCTAAGACCTATCTCTAAATATAGATTCAAACAAAGCTTGTTCATCTTCGGAGGGAGAAGATCATCACAAGCGCAAACTCACTTTAACCAGAGTTTCTAATCCCAACTGATCACACTAAGTGCAGAGGGAGAGCATACGCTACTACTTTTACATACTTATATGTCGCTTGGTTTGTAGGTGATTAATAATCTCTTAATTACCCCACATCATGCTAAAAAAAAGACACATCCATGTTTAAAAGTATTTTTTTTTTAAATTATTAAACCTAAAAAGTTTAGTGAAAAAGTGGCATGCTCAAAACAAGTTAATCCTTTAATAAGCATTCCATTTGGTGGCCATTAATTTTGTAGTATGTCAAAAGTTTAATGCTTCATAATCTCTTTACTAAAATTGAAATGTAAACACATTTTGCAGGTTGAAGAGAATAGAAAAAAAATACCAAACCTTCAAGAAATACATATATGCAAATGGTTACAAATAATTGTGAAAAAATTCTTTTAAATTCAATAACCATAAAACCTTAATTCAAATAAAAATATGACACTATAGGTTTAGAATCACAAATACATGCATACAAATGGTTACAAATAATTGCGAGAAAGTCCTTTTAAATTCACTAACCATAAAACCTCAAGTCAAAGAAAGACATGACACTATAGGTTTAGAATCACTTTAAACCATAGTCTCCAACACTTACAAAGTTATATTTATAAATATTTTTCATTTAAATAAATGTTTTTTTTTTAATTTTTAGATCAAGATTATAAATATCATTTTTAATTTTCTTTTATACAAATTTTGAATAAAACATTACTAATAATAATAGGGAGCTGAAAAAACTTATATATATATTTAAAAAAAATCTATAAAAAATCTATCCATTATTTTTTATTTTTTTCTATAGAACTTATGAATAAAACACATCACTGATCATAGTGTGTAGAATAAACTTTTATATATATATATATATATATATATATATATATATATATATATATAAAATTCATTTGTTTACTCAGCTACATTGGCAAAACTTCTCTTAATTTTATGTCTATAACCTATTTTTAAAATATATACATTTGCTAAACTTTTCGTAATTTCATTAGATATAAATTAGTTATACAACATTGTAATCAAACAATTATTAAACACAGCCGAATACGCTTCGATTAACTTAATTTTTTCTTTTATTTTAGTATCAATTGCACAGACCAGATCCAATTTCAATTTGAAGTGTTTGTTTTCATTTCAGAAGCAAAGGGGAGTTTCAATCCCAACACTTTTCACCCACCCAGATTAGTTAAGGAGATGATCAGATTTTCTCCATGTCCTAACATGCTTCTGTCGACTCAATCCCACCAATGTCATTGTCGGTGCGAAAATGCACTTATGGCCATCACTGAAAGAAAGTCTAGTTGCATTTGACACGTGAATAGCACTTACTTTTCGGTTTTCAATGCAATATCAAGAAAATAATTCAATAAGCTCTTGATAACGGCGGCTGCCATGCATGTAAGAAAAGTCGTAATTGTCGACTAGTACACCGACTCTTAGCTATTCGGTTAACCTCCAGTCCAGTCAGGGAGATCGACAACCAACCATACAACGACCAAAGGCAAACACTTGAGCTTATCGCATAACAAGTTTTTATAATGATCAGGGTGAGGGAGGGACCCAGCCAAGAAAAGACGTTTGTGCAGAATCGTCAACGCTTTGATGAGCATTTACGAATTACGACTCGTATCACGACACCCCACCCTTTTCGGTTCTATGATTCCAGACTCCAGTCCCGTCAGGAAGACCGACAACCCTACAACCACCTGAGTTTGCAGTCAAAGAATTGAATTAAAAGAAAAGGTGACGACATTTATCCCTATTCTGCGAATCTGGGTGTGTGCAGGAGCCTGCCAATTTTTTATTTTACTTTTATTGATATTGGTCATTTCAATCCCGAAGAGGCCATCCAAACTATCTTAGAATTCTATGTAGGTATAGAATAAGATGGGATAATTATGCGAGCTGCTGCCAGCCATCCAAACTATCTTAGAATTTTCTGTAGGTATATTATAATGTTTTTAACTTCAAAAATATATAAAAATTATATTATATCGGCTTCTATTACGAGGATAGAATAAACTATATTGTTTTCATTTTTAATATTATTTATTATAAAATATTTTTTGAATTTGTTTTATAGTTTTCCACCATTCTCTTTTTATACAGATGTTATAGTCATCCATATAAGCTAATAGAAGTAATGACTAGATTCTTAAAGAGTTTCTACTTATCGTAAACTTTGCTAATTTATAACTATTTTCAAGTTATTTATAAGCTTTCTACCCTTTATTATATTTTTCTACCCTTTATTATATTTTTCTCCATGATATAATTCTAGTTAATCTTGTGATGAAGTTATTAGATATATTTTGTATGAAGTTAATTTTTCCAATTTGTTGTTGTCATACATGAAATTGGTATAAGTTATCTTTTTTCCATTTGATTATCATATGAACAATGCCATCAACTTAGAGACAAGTGATAATAACTATACCAGCTAAAGTCTTGTCAACACAACCTCTAACTTATCAATATATGCAAAAAAATGACTGTGGACAAGAAAGGACTTTGCTTTGCTCTTATATTACAACTTTGATTTGCTCCTATATTACAATTAATTTGTTCTTACCTAGCTTCACGTATTAATTACACTGATAGGCATTTATATCATAGAATTTGGGGTGGACTAGCATCTATGCTTTTTCTAGATTGCATAAGGATGGGATAAGTGCACTGTCCAGATTTATTTTATGGAAGTCCTTCCAAAGTATAACTAAATAGTTATAAAAAAATACAAAAAAATAATTGCTTGTTATAAATGGATAACTAGTAGGTGATGTATGAATAACTAGTAGTTGATACATGGTTAAGAGTAGTTCTTACAAATACCCATATAGAAAGAGTAACTTGTTTGTGGCATTTAACTAATAACCTATCACTATTCACCAACCATAGGCTAATTAGTTGTGCCAATACAAATCACTTTATATACGAAGCAATTTAAAAATAATAAAAAAACAACCATTAAAAATATAAGAAAAAAAATACACTCGATTCTTCCTTTGTGCTTTCCACTATGTGAAAAGGCTTACCCAAGAAAATAAGGAATGGATCAAGACATGGGCTCTGATACCATGTTAAAGAGAACAATGGAAAAGACAGAAGAATCTCAATATTAAGGAAATGTATTTATAGGATTACATAACAACAAATCCATGGGTAAATACCATGGTTCATCAAATACTATGGGCCACTGATACTAATTCAACTAGTCAACTAACTCACTGAGTAATGTTGTATTGATAGTGGTCTGTTGAGATTACAATTCTTAACACACCCCCTTAATCTCAACTAGGACAATACTTTCAGCACTATCAATGCAAAAAGATGCTTGTTGGTCTATGTCTAAGCTAGGCTTAAAAAACTTCATCTTCACTTTTTTTCTTGAAGTGTACTTGAACTTCTTCTTCTTTGTCTTGATGCTAAGTAGTTCTTCTTCTTTAGCTTCTCGAACATAGTGCAAGTCTTCTTCTTCTGTTTCAACATGATTTTTATGGTTGTCATCTTTACCTGCACACTGAAAATTTTTGTCAGAAAAAATATGAATATATTTCAGCTCTTCTTGGAGAGCATTCACATCTTGGTGTTTCTCATCAATGGAAGCTACTTCATCAATCTCATCGACTTCTTCATTTGCATGTACCCACTGTGCATCCTCCATTGCTTCTTCAAAAATTGCGAGCTGAGAAGAAAACAAAGCATAGTGTAGATGCTCATCAATAAGAGGAGTCTGCTCATAAATCTCCCTCAAACTTTTGCTTTTATGGTTTTGGGGTGGATTGCATGTTGCGGTTTCTTTTGTGCTGCTGTCAAGTGGTTGTTGCTCATTCTCAGCAACTATTGTAGCTTCTATGCTGATATCAACTGTTTCTTGCAAATAGAGACTATCACTCACATCACTCAGTACTGCTACATTGGCAGGTTTGTTTTCACTGTCATCAACAAACACAACAAGATCAACAACCTTTGTTGGGATTACATGATCACTGGATGCCTCATAATCAAAGTCTTCTTGACTGTCTTCCACTTCAATGTGGGATTCTTAGTGCTTTTCCTAACTTGCAAATTCACCTTCCTCTACAATCGACTCCTCACTAAGCACTTTTTTCAATGTATCACATGCTCTATTTGGAGTATCAACTTCTACAATGTAATGAAATAGGGAATAGTCTATACTGTCTTGTATGAGACATAAGGCAACAACTTGTCTTCTTTCTTTTTCGAACTCTGTCAAAGAATTAAAATTTTTCTGGATCAATGGGATCCTCTTCAACTATGAAGTGCCACAAATCTTGTAATTTTAACAGATTACTTGCTTTGAGTGACCATGCATCTCAATCATCTCCATGAAAGGTCTGCCATAAACCTTCTGGTGTTAACATATTTCTTACCTCTTCATATTCTTCTAGTAGTGCTTCTGGTAGCACCATCTTCAAAAATCGATCTTATTGTCCACATCACAACCTTCAATAAGATTGGATGTATTGGTGTGTGTGCTTTCCACTTTGTGCAAAGGATTACCCAAGAGATAAAAATAAAGAAAAAAAATACACCGGATTCTTCCTCTGTGCTTTCCACTATTTGAAAAGGCTTACCCAAGAAAATAAGGAATGGATCAAGACATGAGCTCTAATACCATGTTAAAGAGAACATTGGAATAGACAGAAGCAAACAAGATATAAGACAGAAGCAAAATGGGCAGATTGATCACCTTTTCAATATTAAGCAAATGTATTTATAGGATTACATACCAACAAATCCATGGGTAAATACCATGGGTCATCAAATACTATGGGCCACTATTTCTAGGTAATGTGACCAATTCAACTAGTCAACTAACTAACTGATTAATGTTGTATTGATATTAGTCGTTGAGATTATAATTCTTAACATTTAAACTATATAATTATACAAATATAATGACATTTAGAAGGTCAAGTGGTCCCCTCAACATCTCCCTCATGAACAAATCTTTGCTTCGTCGTTGAAGCAAACAAGTATGAAGTCACCCTTTTTTCACCTAACCGGACTCGTAGCCTCATTTTGGAATGCAAAAATTTTAAGCAGAAAGCCATGAATTTGAATTGGGTTATGTATGTAAGTGTGTTCCTCATAAAGTATATTGACTTATCACTTCCACAGCAATCAACACAAAATCGGTCTACATATCTCATGTGTTTCCTTGAGTTAACTCTAAAGTCGGGAACACATTCACATAAATAAGAGATCTGAGTGTACTGAGTAGCCAGAAAATGTTCGAATGTGGAGGTCATAAATTATAATGGAAGATATTGACATATGCGAAAACCTCTAAAAATTGGGCTTGCATTCCAAAAGTCATTATATTTTTTCAAATTATTATTTTGTTTTTTCATTTTTTTTTAAAGATGAGACAAAAATTTATTATTATTAATTTTTTTCTTTATTTTCTAAAGTTAAGAAAAGTGAAGACAACAGAAAATAGAAGCAAAGATAAAAACAAATCACATTTAGCCATTTTACTTTTGTTTTATTAAATGACATTTTTAAAGTGATTTCTGGTCATTGTTTTTATTTAAAAAATAAGTAAAAGATAATGACACTAATTTTTTTATAATTTCTATTACATTTTATTTTTAAATTAAGAAGTCATCTAAACCACACGAGATAAAAGAAAAATAAAAAAAAACAAAACCACACGAGCCAACACGAGACAGAAGAAAAATAAAAAAACAAAACCACACTAGACATAAGAAAAATAAAAAAAACAAAAACAAGGAAATGAGAAAAGAAATATTATTTATAAAAAAAAATCTTAATTATATTTAAGTGTCTTGATTCTTCTTTCTTCGCTTTTATTTTCCATGTAAACATAAAAATTTCCAAGTGATTTATTTCTTTCTTCATTGAAAATGTGTAATTTTTATTTTGCTTATCTTGGATTTTTTTATTGAAATATAGAAATATCTAAATAGCTTTTATTCTCTCATTTCTTATGACTTTGCTTTAATACTTATTATATTTTGAAATTTGCTTTCTAAACCAAATTAAAATAAAGAAACCAAATTAAAATAAATTTAAAAAGGAGAGAAGAAGAAAATGGTTTTTCCTATGTCACGCCCTTCAATTTTGTCTATCAGATTCATTATGTTAAAGTCTAGCTTGATCATGGTACCATCATACTCATTTTTTTAATTTAATCCTCATTCTTATCTCCTTTTGGCTGAAGGATAGTAAGTAGATATGTGTAGCCTAGCTTTAAATATGTTGTTATGCCTAGCTAGTCCATATCATTAAATTCACATTGATTTATGTTGCTCCTCTCCTAGCACTTTCTCCTCAACATAATCATTTCAATTCTCGGCTGGATCAATTCTTCCATAAAAATTAATCGATGGTGACCCTTGTTATGTTATTATGGTAACAATGCAAAAAAACAATGTTGTAGCATGTGTTTAAAAAACAAAACTCACAATTACATCAAACATTAAAGCAACTCGCGAGATGAATATATCTATACATACATCTTCTGTCTTAATTTCCAGTTGGTTATACATGTATATATGCTCTAATTGTGGACAACAATAAAGTCGGATTTCTTTAAGATGTCAAATGATTTTTCAGATCCCATCATCTTATTCTCTTAGCGTCGAACTGCACGTAAACATTAATCAAGCAATGAGATTTTAGAGAGAACCATTGAATCCTATTATTTTGAAAATTCACAACCAAAGCAATAGGAAGTGGGAAAATGTACACCATGCATTAATTGATGTAACTGGTGCGACTTCTTCACTTGAGCCTTGAGTAATAAATATAGTATATAATTTTAATTTAAGAAGAGATGAAACCATTTTTAATGTAGTTACTATAAGAAACAGAGTATGTGTAACATCAAATGTTTACTTCAATATAGTTTAGTCCAGAAATGTGAAGGACAATTTTTTTATCTGGAGTGAATTACTTATTTATGACATTTTTTTATGATGCTTATAGAAACGAAGTACCCTAGGGGATATTTTCAAAGGGAGTGATCATAATATAACATTATATAAACATTGATGATTGTTATTTTAAAAATAGAGAAAAATATGCAGTACAATTAATGGGGCACTCACGACAAAAATAGCTCAACCTGCATTTTCATAAATCTGTCCATTTCTGTATAACCATCATTAAAAAATAGAATGGTGTTTAATTATTATTATATTTTCAACAGTTTGTGCTGGTGCATATTATTCATTTAAAAGATGAAAAATAGAACACTTTCCATAACATAAAATTTACAATTGAGAAAAGAGTCTACTCAAAATTTTGCAGGTGAAGGGTTATTATCCCTCCATATTTGTCTTTTATGAGATATTACCTCGAGAATTCGTTTTTCTACAGATATTTGGTTATGATCCATGGCCACTAGGTGAGAGCATCCTTCATAGGCTCTAAGATGTGCACGTTGCTTGGGGTTCGATCTCGCCTTGCAAATTTTAGATTTGGTGCAACAACTTCTTGGTGTACTCGATGATTGTGTCACCTGGTATTGAATTCTTGTCTCCTTGAATATACAGAGAGATGACCGAAAGAAATACAAAGTAGGTGTTTCACATGATTTTACATATCTTCTCTTGGTGACCTCAAGCATTTCCGTTTGGGGCTAGTTAGTGGCCTTGAACTTCTATGTTTATTATTTCTTTCCTTGCAATGACAGGCCTGGTCATTTCATCATTGGAATCATGGAGGGGTCTCCTATATGCTCCATTTCAGATCTGAGAGTGACCATGACCAATTTTGAAAAGCCGAAGGAAAATCTTGTTGACCAATTTTCAAAAGAAATGGGAAAATCCTGTCGAAGACCCCACTTTGTTCTCCATTACAACCGACGAACAAATTTACGCCCATGCATAAATGTTTTAGAAGCCCAGAGGAATGGATGAAGAGATGCATCCATGCAATAAATAGAGGATCGATACAGGTCAGGTTGTTGTTGCATGCAGATTGCCATGCCAACAACCATCAACTACAGCGTCCTAGACTTCAATGACAATGGATTGCAGTGCGAGCTTGTGTAAGAGAAATGTCAATACATTGAAAGGAGTTGTCAGAGAAGTTCATAGACTACGAGAGAATATGTCAGAGTTGTTAGTGAACGATACACCCAACAAATTATAGGTAAACAAAAAGGTATTTTGATAATAGGGTTGGTGCAAGCTAATGCTGGTCACTTATGACGCGTTCGTTGCAATGGACTTCTAGAAAAACATAAATCTGAACGTCAAAAAGCAATAGTAGAGGTACCTACACAACTTTATGGAATATGGTGTAAGAATATGAAACATGGACAATCAGATTACCTTCCAGAATATATAACTTTTATTTATGGAAAATAAGCATAAATCCCCAAAAACGAGGTTCTTCTAATGTTGGTATGTTATATTTTTCCCAAAAAATAATGAATATGTTTGCATTGGTCCACTCGTTTGGTATGCAAATGGGGGAATTTTGTGAAAAAAATTATTTAGAGTTGTAGATAACAGGTGTGTCTAGTGCAACGTTATTTTTCCGTATTTATTTATGTTATATTTTTTATTTTTCAAATTAAGGAAGTCAGTGACGCCCTAAAATGACAAGGTCGAGCGTTGGTCCACCACATCTTGGTCTTAACATATTCAATGAACGATATTTCTTTTTTAGGATGTAGGTATTTGTGTCTTCTTGTGCGGGTTCTTTTCCATTTTTTAAATAGGTGAGGCAATCAAAAGTTATAGCCAAAGCAAATAGCCTACCTGTTGTGTTAGATTGACTTTAGTCCATTTAAAATTAAATAAAAAATAGAAAAAGATAATAGATTTAAATAAAAATTACATGTTCAGAATCTACAGACAGTGTTACACAAGTGTGTGAATTTTCTTTAACAGTGGACAAGCATGGAACATGGAAAATCATGCACGAAATAGGAGAAGTGGTACAAAACAAGTTTTTATGTCATAAGACAGTCCAAACCACTTGGTTAGGAAACCTGAACCTAAAACCAAAGTAGCCAAATCATCCACCACGTTGGTTGGAAAAAAGGTGCCGCCAAAATTCTAAATTTAAATCACGTGCGTGCATAGTTTAAAATATAACGCGCACGCATTAGAAGCACGATCATGCTCTATGGGTGCACACGCACTAAAAGTGCATTCGCGCTACTCTGTGCACATGTGTTAGGGACGCGTGCATGCATTTGTTAAATAAACACTTTGTTTTGATTTTATTTTCAAGCGTTTGCAATGGAATGATGATGATGAGGAGGAGGAGGATGATGTCAATGATGATCAAATGAGGATGATGACTATGATGATGAGCAGGAGGATGATGACAATAATGATGATGAGGATGATGACTATGATGATGATGAGGAGGATGATGACAATGATGATGATGAGGATGATGACTATGATGATGATGAGGAGGATGATAACTATGATGATGATGAGGAGGATAATGACAATGATGACGATGAGGAGGATGCTGACAATGATGATGATGATGATGATGAACAATGATGGTGATGATGATGAGGATGAGGATCACGATGACTATGGGTATGATGACGATGATTATGATGATGATGATTATTATGATGATGATGATGATTACGACGATGAGGATGATGATGTTGATGACGACGATGATGATGATGAGGAGGATGATAATGACTATGATGATGAACAATGATGGTGATGATGATGAGGATGACGATCACGATGACTATTACTATGATGACAATGATTATGATGATCATGATGATGATCACGATGATGAGGATGATGATGTTGATGACGAAGATGATGATGATGATGAGGATGATGATGACTATGAGGATGAACAATGATGGTGATGATGATGAAGATGATGATGAGGATGATAACGATGCTGACGATGATGAGGAACAATGATGATGATGATGATGATTGTGATGATTTCAATGAC